>JARHVA010000743.1:2905000-3167500 GCA_037957365.1 Torreya grandis | reverse complement strand
ATATGCAATTTCAAAAAACTATAGGCCATAAGGATCAGACACTAGTTTAGATGTGGTTTTATCATTTTTTTGAGGAGCATTGAATAAATTGACTATCACATAAAAATTAGGAATATCTACTTCTAACACTCTCTTTATTTATTGAGCATTGGTTACATCCATTGTATTGAAATAACACTGAAAGGAATCATTTGAGTTCTAATAGGAGGGTGTGTAGGCTACTTTGGAGGAATAGATTTAGTGAGAGGAGAAACATTGGGAGAGAATGAAGGGCATGAAGGGATTACAAACCTAAAATCCTTATTAGGTCCTTACAAAATTGTCCCTTAAGAGGAGGAAAGGTATTGATGTGTTGTATTAGGAATTAAGAGAGATGGGCGACCAAGAGAAACATAAGAATACTGCATCATCATATTTTTCTTTGCTATTTTATTCTTTCCAAAATATGACTTTCCTCACAAGTATTTCTCAATAGTTTTCTTTGTTCATGGCCTTCATCATATCCATATTCAAAACTCAAATAGATAAGTGCTTTAGTCATCATGCTAACACTACTATTATCAGAAGTCAGTTTAGGAGTCTTCTTTAGAGGAGTTGAAAGCTTTCCTCAACCAACTTATTATCAGACCATTTTTTTGCTATGTCCCATACTTTTCAAGTTCTCCCATGCACATATTCTATCTCTATTACTAACTAATTTATGGTATTCAAATGGGCAACTAAAAATTTATCAATGTACTTAGTGTTAATGAGATCATTCATATCATCAATCATACCTTTAGGGACCCATACATTTGTGAATTATCTAATATAATCCACATTCATTCAGCTCTAGTCTCTCTAGACTACCTCATATTCCTCCAAATAATATGCCTAGTAGTCTTCCAAGTGAGGTACATATTCACAAGTCAAACTGATACCAAGGCATATTCTTACATATTTATTCATGTCAATATAATATATAATGTCATATGATCAAAGATTGAATTGGGATATGGTTGATTCGATGTCTTGAGCATTGATCATTATTTTACATGTTAAGTGTCCCAATGAAATAGGGGGCAATATGCCTATGATGTATCATCTATGCAAAGTTTGTGCATTACACCAAATTGTTTTAATAACTCTATCAATATGATATTATAATTTTATAGTCTCAATAGGTAGCCTTAAAAACCACCAACCTTGATGTAGGTGAACTTTTGATACTGGAGGCAATATTTGTCATATTGGTTGATCAAGGTGGTTACATCAATTGATATTCTTATACTCCAATCTTCATCAAGATATCTCACAATGCTCATTGTGAATTCATCATTCAACCTTTTCAAGTGATTATTACTTTCTCCTAGAGTTATCTTGGGAAAAAAATTGTAGGTTTGGGTGGTAGGAGTGATACTTACATGTTTTGAAAGTCCTGGATAGATCATCTGAGAATATAATGAATACAAAACTCATGAAGAAATATCTTGTTGATTGCACTATAAGTAGTTGGTGATGTAAAGAGTCACTGATCATCTATTCCCAATAAATAAATCATTTTCCATGGAAGATGATGTTAATTATCATGAGCATCAAGGAGTGAGAACTTTTAGTGTCCTTATTTCCTACTAATTAGTTCAAGAGAGTAATCATATTGAGTTCCTCTTGAAAATATGATCTATAGAAATTCTTAGGAATTTTTTATATTATCTCTCCTTTATGATTAAACCATTAATTATTGATAGTAGTCAAACACTTGTTTGAATCTTTATCCTAGTATCTATGTTACTTGTAAATGCTCATGTTGATAATGTCTTTAAGAACAAAAATCCTCATTATCATTGCCATTATTATACCATCAACTTTGGCTACAAGAGTCCCACTACCTGATTTAATCTCATGGGTTAATAGATTATAGTGTCTCATGAAAGTGAACACTAAGTTATAAAATTATACTAAGTTATGGAAACCTAGTGCCTAAGGAGGTCCACTTTATACAAGGGAATAACCAATGTGCTTGGATTTTATGAGTATAGACTTTCATGAATTTTTTCCAAGTCCACATGTTTGATTTTTTATTTAGTGATCTAGCGAATGTCATTATCCCATACCAACAATGAATCACACCCCATATACTTTAAATTCATGCTGGAAAACTCCATATACATGAAATAAACTTCACAATCAAAGCTAAGGATTTTGAGTGGATCAAGGAAGTGGAATTTATATTGTGGTTGAAATGAGTGGGAATCAATGGTCATATGATAGGTTCTTGCAACTAGTGGAAAACTCTTAGAATGGAGTTATAATGAGGGAGGGGGAAGTTATATAGATATGATAAATTACTAAAAAGGGGATTACCAATGTCTTATAAAATGAGAGAAAATATATCAAAGAGAGAATAGAGGGCATGATATCTAAACTTAGAGCAAAACATAGACTTAAAATCATTAAACATTTACCCTCCATGAATTATATAAGCCCTTAAATGGCCCAATATATAATGGACTAATAATGTGGGCCACCCACACACATGTCCTAAAGGGATGTGTGGATGGCCCTCTCATCTCCACTAAAATGTCAAATGCATGGGTGCCTATGCTTACCTAGACATATCAACACATTCATGCATCCTTGGGGGTATGTTGATTGGATACATCCATATGTGGTGTTTGAACCTAGACCTATGGGATCATCTTTTACATGTTGATATAGATGGATAGGTCTAATTGACCACATGTGATGTGTGTGGAATGTCCATGATTCCCACATGACCATATGGTAGGGAAACTTGAACCTCATGTAGTACAAGGTGTGAAGATGTGCTTAGGTGATTTAATCATTTTTTAATTTGTCAAATTTTCAAAATTTTCCAAACTTTTGACACTTTTTGTATTTTCACACAGAATATGGAAAGTTTCTCTCTAACTCATGGATTAAAGTTTTTTGGAAATTTTTTAGAATAATGTCTAGCTTAGGCTAGGGATATGAATTCACAAGAAGTCAAAAACTAAACTTTCATATTCTTAAGGTTTCATAGGTAAGTGTATTCTCCATTGTGTTATGGATTCGAGATAAACTCAATAGGAAAGAAAAAGGGAATGGGGAAAACCAAAACAAAGAAAAGGAAACACACAACTGAAAATAAACACATGATTGAAATAAACCAAATAATTTAAGGGAATCACACAACTGAAGGTAAATGGTAGGTGGCATCCTACCCTCTTTATACAACTTTAGATATTTATTATTCTATGGTATCAAGATGTTAATACCATCTCTTTTTGATAAATAGTACATATTTCTACCACATAAATGTCAAATATTGAATGGGCATATCCATATGGAGTCAAATTTCGCATTACTTCCTCTTGGTTCTCTCCTTTTCTCCCAAAGTAGGACCAGATATCCAACTTGGAAGTGTTATTTTCAAGCATCATGATCAAATAATTCCTTAACATTTTCTTGATGATATATAATTATATCAATTACCATTACTAGTTATAATTCTATATTTTCTAGGTATATGATTCTCTTTTCTAAAACATCTTTTAACTATTCATCTTCAATGGCATGTCCTAGTTTCAAAGTTGACAATTTCAAAGAAATAGGAATCATATCTTCTCTTCCATAGAGAATATGAAATGGAGAAATAATTTTCACTCTATTAAGTGTTATTCAATAATCCCATGGTGCATCATATAAATTCTTATGCTAGTTCCTCTAATTTTCATGAACCAACTTTTAGTTAATGGTAGGTATATTTTTGTTACTAGATTATGCCTGGCCATTACCTTGGGGTTAGTAGTCTAATGAATGTGCAATATAGATGTTGTACCCATAAAAAAACCAATCAATTAATTAAAGAATAATATAGAATCATTATCCACAATAATATTTTGAGGAACATCTAATGTACCCAATATGTTTTCCTTAATGAAATTATAAATGAATTTAAAAGTGGTAGATCTCCCTAAAATGGCTTCTACCCACTTTTTGAAGTAATTAATGACTATTAAGACATGGATGTATCCAACACTAGTGTGAGGGTTTAGATTCAAATGAATTATAATCCCCATTGTTGAAATAGTTCCTTTATGACCACATGTTAGAGAGAAAATGTTTCAATCTTAGACCAATCAACAAAATACTTATAGGCTTCACATTTAGAAACCCATTCTTGTGCATCCTTAAACAATGTGAGACAATAGTAGTGAGATTTCATGATTTTGAAGGTTATGAATGAATATGAGAAATTACCACCACAATATTTGTCATGAAATGCCTATTTGTTTACACACCTCAAGAATTTTCCATCCAAAGACTTCTTGAACAAAGTATTCTGCCAAATCACATATTTGTTTGCTTTTAGCTTGAGAGTTCAACTTCTCTTCAGATTCATATGAGTTGAGCATTATCCATATGAGAGGAATTATGTGATGTTATAATATCATTATTCAAGATAATCAAAAAATACCACTAATGATAACTCTTCTTTTTCTTCTCTTTAAGAATTAACACCTTTGAAAATCAATTGGCAAAGGCCTTGTCCACCTAATAACTTAGTGGGTTTGATTTCAAAATCATATTAATGAACTTTAGTGATCTAACCACCTATTTTTGATCCAAGCTCTTGTGAGCTAAGGATTAATTTACCTACTAAATTTGGGACCATTATAATGGTATGAGAATTCAAGATATAAAATATGAAATGATTACCACTTTGACCATAGTGTATGCATGTTTTTATGCTAGTGAATAATTCACCTCATGATATTTCAGTCCAAAAATCATGAAGGAAATAAGGAATTTAATCCCCTCTTGAGTTTTCTACACCAAAATAGTAGATGGGGTGTATTCATGAGAGTAACAATATGAATTGAAGTCCTAAAAATATTAACAAGTTAAGATTGATGCTTTAGAAATTGCTTCCTTGATCTCATTGAATTATCTATTTACATTGTAATTATATTTGAAGGAGTTCTTCATGATCATCATTTTTAAAATATGTTTGGTGGTCTCAACAATTTAGGAACAAACCTTCTGAGGAAATTGACATTGTCAAGGAATGAATGAGTTATAGGTTTGTTTTTGGGTAGAGATAACTATTAGATGGCTTTTACTCTTTCTCGATCAATCTTTGTTCCTTATTTAGAAGATAGGTTTATGAGGATATTTCCTTCATTCAATATGAATATATAATTTTTTGGATTCAAAGAGATACTATGAGCATGCCACCTTTTAAAGACCTTTTTTAGGTGTTCAAAGCGATCTTCTCTTTTTTTTAGAATATAGTGAGGCCATCCAAGTAGATGATTATAATATTGTATTTAGAGTTATTAAATTCCAAAGCCATCACCATTTGAAATGTTTCCCCTATAATAATGAGGTTGAAGGGCATAATAATGTAGGAAATATTTCACCATGGGGTGGTGAACATCATTTTGAACTAATATTTCATAGCTACTTCAACCTAGTTATATCTTTAAAAGCCATCTAACATAGAAATAATTTCAAATACTTTTAAATCCTATAGGATTTGGTCCATGATCGATAAGGGGTAATTATATTTGAGTGAGTTTTGATTGAGATTGCATAAATCCACACAAATTTTGACTTCACCATTCTTTTTCCAGATAAGCACAATGTTGGATACTCAAGTTAAATGATGAATAGGAAATATGATCCTAGAATATAACATCTTCTTGATATTTTTTTAGTTATTATGAATGATATTGGGATTACAGTGTCTCAATTTCTACTTGAAAGGATTGACACCAAGTTTTAGTGGAATTTTATATTACATACTCCATGATTTGAAATATTTTAGGTTATCATAACACCAAGAAAATCCATCCATGTATGATTTGAAAAGAGAAATGAAAATTCTATGTTCTTCCTTAGAATAACATTTTATGATATTGGCATACCTCGACTCTTTGTTTGTGCCAATATTTACTTTCTCATATTTAGGGGATCCTCTAGGATTTCCTTGAAACTTATACTTGATGTACTTGTGATGTTTGTAAAACATATCTTCCAAAGAAAATAGACCTTTTAAAATCTCATTTCATTTTAAATATATGATTTTTTCATCCAACTGATTATGTTTTTATGTTAGGCATTTGCAAAGTTTGTTCCTCTTCCAAAGTAGAATATTCTCTATAGGTGGTGGGGATTCATTCAAAATATAGATTCATAAAATTATATTTTTTATTCAAGAAATAAATAATTTATTCATCATTATTGAACACTTGACAATGCTTAGAGTTATCTCGCATACTAAGGTATTATACCATTTCAATGACATATCAGTCCTTGTCAAATTTTGGAGGAGGAATCATCAAGGAATTAGATACAACTAGGGTGTTAGCAATGAAATTTTATACTCTTAGGACTACATTAATAGAGAAATATTAGAAGGCTTCAATAAAGCCCTAGACCCTATTTATATAATGTTTAAGCTTTTCATTTTTTACCTGATATTAGACTTGTACCTATTTGATGATTAATTCTACATCACCTTGCACTTTGAACATCTAGATGCCCATTTATTTTTCTACTTGAAATATTAATGGTAGTTATTCATAATAAATAGTATTATTCATGAACTCAAACTATATTTTTTAGGAAAAATGAAAATATTATTTCTATAGATAAGTCAATAATATGCTAGTGCTTGAACTAGTTGTTGAGTGACTTTCATTGAGCTGTAAAGTCCATATATCACTGGAGCCACCTTCCATTAGCTCAAGAAGTTTTATATATTTTTCATCCATCATCATGTTAGTTCTTGGAACTATTTCCTTATATAATATGTCTTCCCAAGGTTCATTTGAATTATTCACCAAGAACTTGGATTTTGGCTTTAGGATTAATATCTAATTAACTCATTTATTATGTCTAGTCTAGTTTGATTCCTTATTTGAGTACTCTATAGAAATACATACTCAAAAGCATTACATAGATGGGAGGAATGTCTACTACTAGTATGGCCATTTTGACTCTCTTTTGAGGAAAATTAGGTAAAAAAACATGTGCATCCTTTATTTGTATGATTAACAAAAATTGCATTACTTTTATGTTAAAGTAGAGACCAAATGTTTTAGTGCACATCAATCCCAAGGCATGTGTAAGTTTGGATGGCATGGAATTATTATAATCTCCTAAATTAACTATGTTGTTGTTCAAACTAAATTAACCAAAAACTAGATAGACATGTAAAGGTTCATTCCTTTCATTACTTTGCTCAATAATGGCTACATTACTTTTCAATTCAGAATCAACCATCTTGATATGTGTTCCTTAAGGAAGTGCATTAGAAATTACTCCTTTGATGAACTTGACTAGTCTATCAAATTGATCAGGGTTATTGCTAAGGTATTCTATTTGATAAATCTTTATGTTAGTCTTATTCATATAATTGATTATGTCAAAATAATAATTTTTAGGTTTTTCATTGATAGATGCACTAAGAGAGTTTGAATGTCCTAACCTTTCCAATTGTTTATCCTTTGATAAACTTAGAAAATGAGTTATTCCATTGAGAATAAAATTAGTGGTAGTTATGACTTTATTGTTTCCTTTATCCTTTTACTTATCAAACTCTTTACTCTTTTGAAAAAAAAAAATCTTCTCATTATGAACTTGAGTGAACATTACATAGGAATAACTATTCATATCCACCATGCTTTCATCATATTCATCACCTTTGGGTTTGTATTCAAAATAACCTATAGTGAAGTCACCAATGGGTTCCTAAATTTTAATATTAGAGGTGACCAAAACACCTTATTCAAGTGGTTCATTGATAGTGAAAATTTATAGCATTATGGTTGTTTATGGGTAGTTAGAACCATCATAGTCATTAGTGGAATGGAAAATGCATGTGTAATGAATAACATCATAGGATGATTTAATATTAAGTTAAGGATTTGGAGCAAGAAGCCTAGGATGAACATTACCATGATATGGAGTAAATGATCTCTAGGTACATCCTTGTATGGAGTATTCTTTGATTGGGGAATATAATTTTTTAAATCCAAGATGTCATTTATCAATCTATGAATCAAAAGATTTGATAGTTGTGATCTTTAATTTTGAAGGAGTCCTTTATTTTCCTATCCATGTTGAAGTCATCTTTCATTTTCATGGTTTGGGTCTGTGTGGTTGTAAAAGTTACCGGATGATTCCTCTATAAGAAGAAACTTACTTTAATTACTTGTGTAATAAAAAAGAACTATTTATTATTTTCTATTATAAGCATTACAATAGTTTGGATATTATGTACAAATTTTTATAAATATGGATATGAAATACCTCATAATTTCATGGGACTCTTTCTTTATTTGAGATTATTGTTCTAATAGAGAGTGTTCATCTTCATTAGGTTTAAAATTTTATACGAATCTATCTCTCATAATTTGTTAATTTGGAGTAGAAGTAGCAAGTAGAGGGTGAAACCATTATGCATCTCCTTCAACCAATGTCTCCAAAAACAACCTAACTGGAACATATTCATGTTTTACACTAAGTATATTATAGGTGGAGAATAAAGATTTTGTGTTTATCAAGGTGTTGTCTACCATCACTAGTAAACTTAAGGAAGCTATTACTTAAACCTTTTGGCAGTTTATGAATTCGAGCTCCCAAAGTTAATGAGCCTATACAATAACTCCATGGTACAACAATATCCATGTTCTAAAAATTTAATTCTATTGGAAATAGTACATTAATTAGTGACAAAGTTTTTCTTATTAGGTGTACCTTTTTAGTCATTCAGGAGAAAGTTTGAAATTTGATTGTTCTTGCAAATCAAATAATGGGTCATATATACCATTTTGTTTATAAGACCTTGAATATATTTTATAAACTATATTGTTGAGATATTTTAAGGATATCTGATTATTTCCTTTCAATAATGATCAAAATAATTCTTTGAATTAAAACAACACATTCTTGTTCATCTAGCATGGTTAAAACTCTTTGAAAATGGGATTTATTCACCATATTATCCTAAGCAAATTGCCAAAGGTTATAAGAGACATTCATTTGAGTAGCTTATGACCAATAAATATTTGGTTGTATTTCTTTGTTCTAATTTTTAGGAATAGTCATGAATTTGAATATGACTACAAAATGTGGATTGCATAGAAAGCACCAAACAGCCCCCAAGGTGGGCACCAAAACCTATTGGTGAATTATTTGGTACTTTTAGAAAATTAATATTTCACAACTATGAAGGAAATGAAAATTATTTACTCTATTATGAGGGTAGGTTCCCTTTATTGAAAGAAACAAAAATTACCCAAAATGCATTTAAAACATTTACAAGTTGAAAGGGGGTTTGTTTTTGTGACATTCAACTAAAAATAAAAATGGAAAAATGGAAGGTGAAGAGCCATATGTGAACAAGAAAACACATATTTCATTCAACCATGAAACAAAAGAGAACTAAATATAAGTAACATGATTTATTGGCATCAAATGTGATTACTACTTGGAACTATGAAACATTCATTAACATAAGAAAATGCGCACCCATAAAATAAAATAAGACACAAAGTTATGGAATTCCGTGGTACTCAGTTAAATATTGAACACAAAGTTTCCTTCTTCTTCTTCTTCTTCTTATTCAAGATTCAATTCTCATGGACATCAAAAATCCCCTTTTACAATAGGAATTTCCTATATTTATATAAAGAGGGAATGGGTTGACCCTTCACATTAAAAATGTCTCTTGGTTTGTATTTTTCATCCTATTCTATTATTTATAATTTTTTATTTTACAAAAAGGAAAATATAAATTACTTGAAATAGAATTTAGACAAAAATAGAAAGCAAAATTCAGAGACGCCACTAGGAAGCCTTCTTTGATCATATGGTACTAAAGAATCATGTGCAACTAATTAATTTATGGATTTTTATTTATCTTGAGTAGCCTTGAATTTTTTGAATTTATTTACTACTTCAGTGGCATAATTCCCTTTTGGGACTACTACATGTTTGCATCATGTAAACCATCTCTTATAAATTAGTAGTATTACATTCATAACCTCTGTTAGTTTAGTCAATTGGTTGCTCATTAATTCAATTGAGACATGGATCTCACTAATTATAATCATGAAATCTATGCTAAAAGTATTTTAATTATATAACTATTCTTTTATAACATTCTTGAATTGCTCATTTACTTCATTCATAGTATTCAAGGTGATTGAATCTTGTTGGAATAGGTTGCAATGAATCTCTTCTAGATTATAAGAGATCATATTATGTTTTTACATTGTGATATTGGTATGCTCCTAAAATTATTTTATTTCTAATTTTAAAAACTCAATTTTTTGAAGAATCCACTCGTACCATTTATAAGAGGTATCCTCTTCTAGTTTCTCAAAGATTCCAATTTTGATCATCACATCTGTAGCAACATCAACCATTTCGTGATCATATTTTACACTTTATCATAGATTTAGATCACTCTTATGATATTTGATCAATTGACACATTTTGATGATTTATTTAACAAATGTTTCTAATAATTTCATCACCTCTTTAATGTATTTCATTCCATTCATGAATACTTCATCCATCTAAGCCTCCAAATTCTTGCCATGTGAGTTATACTTGATTATTATAGTGATGGATTACTTTAATATGCTTGGAATTTGATAAGGAGTATAAAATTGAGGTGAAATGGGTGTGTTAACTTAGTTGAGAAGATAGTTTTCATACCCTACCAACTACTTCATCTAGTATTGGGGTTATTCTTGGGTGAACTCATCCTACTCTGATATTTTAATTGTCCTTTATGTAGTCTCCCATAGGTTTTGAATGTTTATCTCTATGGTCACCTCTTCTAGTGATATCCTCTTAAGAGTATAGTAATCATAATCATCTTTTCAACATCCTTCTCTACATTGAGCTCTATAATTTCAATAAATTGTGCACTATAAGGATTAAAAACTAGTCTAGAAGTGGTTTTAGCCTTATTTGGAGGAGGGACCTTGAGGAGATTAGATGCCACATAAAAATAATGAAGGTCTAATTCCACTACTCTATTTATTTTATTAAATATTGGTTGCATCCATTAGAATTACATACCACTAAAAGGAGTCATTTGAATTCTAGTAGGAGGGGTTGCATGTTGCTTTGGACAAGTAGCTTTAAGGAGAGGAAGAACACGAGGAGAGATAGAATGAGATAAATGGATTGTAACATCAACTTCCATATCAGGTCCTTATGAAATTGTCCCTTAAATGGAGGAAAGGTACCAATACATTGTCTTGGGAATTAGGAAATATGGGTAATTGTACCAATGCTCTTCTTAGGATTTAGTGTAAAATTATTCTTGGGAGAAGCTAAAGTATTTCATTTTCTATAACTTCATGCTCTAATCACCTTGTCCAACTTCTTATCAAACTAGTTTTGGTTCTAGCCCAAGACCATAATTTTTGAATTATCTTATGTACATCTACTAGCTCTCTTACTTAAAAATATATGGTAGGTATGGGGTCGACTAAAAATTTATTGGTGTACACAGGGTCAATGAGATTACTCATGTCATTAAGCATGCCTTCATGGAGCCATTCATCTATGAGTGCTCTAATATGGTCCAAGTTCATTTGGCTCCAATCTCTTCAGTCTACCTCATATTCATTTAAACAATCTACCTAGTAGTCATCCAAGTGAGGTACATGTCCATATGTCAAACTAATACCAAGGAATTTTTTTACATATCTATTCATGTCCACGAAATATACACTAGAATGTGATCAAAGAGTGAATTTGGAGATCACTGATTTAATGTCTTGAGCATTAACCATTTTTTCACATGTGAAGTATCCCAATCAAAGAGGGAATGAGACACCTAAGATATGTTTATATTTTTAGAATTTGGGCACTACACCCAATTGTTTGCATATTTATATGAATATGATCTTATCATTTTCTTGTATCATGAGTCTTAATGAGTAGAATTTAAACCAACCAATGCTGATGTAAGTTAAATCTTGATACTTGAGGTATTAACTACCAAATTGGCTAATCAAGGTGGCTACAATATCTGATATTCCTCTACCCTAATATTTTTATAGATATTGCAAAACCCTCATTTTGAATGCATTCTTCACCCTTGTGAAATGTTTATTACATTTTCCTAGATTTAGTTATAGAATACACTTGGATACTTGGGTTAAAGATGTTATACTTCCACATGGTGAAATTCCTAGATAGATCATCTTAAAAGTCAATGAATACATAAGGTAGGATGTCATAAATAGTTTTTTCATTCATTACACATTAAAATTTTGATGATGTAAGAAGCCATTGATCACATCTCCCCTAATTAATGAATTATTTTCCATGGTATATGATGTTTATTAGAATGAGCATTCAAGGGTGAAAATTTATGGTGTCCTTGTTACCTACTACATGGTTCATAAAAGTAATCATATATGAGAGTTCCTATTGAAAATATACTCTATATAAATTATTAATTAATTTTGAGGCTCTCTCTCTCTTTCATGATTCAACCATGAATTATTGATATAAGTTAAAGACTTATTTGAATCTTTGTCTGCGTATCTCTATCCTTTGGAAAATTTTCATGCTAATAATGTCTTCAAGAACTAGAATCCTCATTTTCATTCCCATTATTGTACCATAAAATTTGGATATGAGAGTCCCACCACTTTATTTTATTTCATGGATTTATGGATCATAAAATCTTTTGGAAGCAAACACTAATTCTTAACATTGAAGCAAGGTAAGGAAACCTGCCACCTAAGGAAGACCACTTTTTTCAAGGTGAGTAGCCAATGTGCTTAGATTTTATAAGTTTAGCCTTTGATGAAATTCATCTACGTCCACATGTATTATTTTTGATTCAATGATCACCATAATGTAATTATCCAATACAATCAATGTCTCTTACCCCATAAACCTGAGTTTCATGTTGGAAGGCTCTAGATACTTAAAAATAGCTTCACAGGTGAGGGTAAGGAGTCTGAGTAAAGTAAGTGGAGGAAATTTTTGTGTGGTTGAAATGAGTGGGAATTATTGTTCATATGGTAAGTTCCTAAAACTATTGAAATACTCTTAGAACATATTTTTGATGAGGGAGGGTAATATCTGTAGATAGGATAAATTGATAAAAAAAAGGGGGGATTACCAATTTCTTAGGAAATGAGAGGAGAAAATGGATAGAACTTCACTATCAAAGAGATAATAAGGGGAAAAATATCTATAATAATAGTAAAATGTAGAGTGAAAATGAGTCAAAATTTCCCCTCCTTGAATAATACAAGCCCTCATAAGGCTTAGCACAAAATAACGATACAATGTGGAATTCATGCACACATCTTAGAGGGATGAAAAGCATACATCATGTATCCATTGATGCATCAGATGTATGGGTTCATATTATCATGTATACATATCTATGTGTTTATGAGTTCATGTGTCATCAAGGATATGCCGACTAACTACACCCATCCATGGCACATAAACTCTAGCCTATGGGTTCACATTTTATGTGGTAGTGTGGATGGGGAGGTCTGATCGATCTCATGAAGTTTACATGATAAATTTGTGAATCCCACATATGTTTATGGTTATTAAACCCAACCCTCACATTGTGTGAGGTGAGAAGACATGACTAGGTGCTTTCTTCATTTTTTTTACTTAGTCAAAATTTCAAAATTTTCCAAACTTAACACTTCATGGATTTTTGCACAAAATATGGAATGTTTTTCTTTGACTCACATATTAAATTGGTTTTTAAAAATTGGAAACAACATTTTTATGGTGGTGTGAAGGTTTTAGATTAAAATAATAGTTATTTCAAGTATTTAGTGTGAGAAAGGACTATTATTGATATCCCCATCAAATTTCACTTTGTCATTTACAAATATGGAACTACATGAGACCAAGGAGATTACAAGGAAAGTGTTCCTATAGATAAAGTTAAGCCCCATATTGATATTATTAATCTTACCCTTGCTATAAATGAATAAATGTATGAATTTTTGAGAAAGAAAGAAGTTAGGCTAAAAAATGTGGGTGTTTTTGTAGTTTATCTGAATAAGAATGAGTTGCCATATAATTTTTTATTATGATTCAATTTTCTCAGTTTGGGGGAAAAAACAAGGTATTTAGATATTTTTTATTGATTCACCCTGGGGTTTTTCTTATTCTCTTTATAAACTATGATATGCAAAAAAGGGAAACTTCTAGATCATCATGCAATGAGCCCTTCCATGGGTCCATAAAATTGACTAGGATAAACTTGTCCTTCAAATGGCACCTAAGTGGTTTGAATTAGAAACCATATCTATTCTAACTTGGATTTTTTGCAATTTATTAATCAACTTAGTGATTTTATATAAGTGTAATTTTCTAGTGTTACTCTGTCACATATGAATTCATGGTTTTTTATATCATTAAAGTCATCTTATTCCTTTATAAAAACCCTATTTATTAAAATTAAGAGGAAAGGAATTTTTTTATCTATTTTTTGGGTTTAAGGGTTTGAATGCTTTCTTATTCATTAAAAGATATGGACTTCTCAAAAAATATTGTTCACTAGTAATCCATAAACTACCTCATATATATGAATCAAATCCTACCCCTGAATAAGTTAGGGTAAATAGCTCCCCTACTTTGTAGACTACAAGCCAAGGTATGGAGAGTAATATTACTTCCCCTTCCCATATTTTTAACTCACTAGAGATTCCTAAATCACCTAGGGTTTCCTTTATTACTCAGAGTGGTCTACTAGACCCTAAGGGTTTTTTGAGTTATATGGGACATTAAGATGGTAAACCGTTATCTGAAAATATACCAAAAAATTATAGGGAGATTATTGAATCTAATTATAGGGTTGACATGAAAATTTTCCCACTAAAAAAGGTGGGTGTGTTTGAATAATAATAATAATTTATCCTTGTGAATATGGTGGATATGATTTTAATACCATGAAGGAATGCATAGATTATACTACTAACATTGTTAAATTGGTAGATGATCATAATGAATATTGGAATAAATTAGGTTTTAGTGTCTCACAAGGTGAACATAAGTAGCCTTAGAACCTAAATGTTGAGAGTGACCCCTTGACCTACCTAATGATTTAGGGACTTAACGAGAAATACCCTAATGATAAGAAAATCTTCTCTAAAGGACATAAGCCAAAATAAATAAATAAATGGAAAAATAGAGATAATTTCCCAATTGATGCCCAAGTCTCATAGGCTCATATGTGAAACAAGAAGATGGATGAATCATAAGGAACAATGGGAAGAGAGGGTTTGTGTTTTTTTCACCATAGGTGTGGTTGAAATAGAGGTCCACTTCATCTTTGAATGTCTTAAATACATATACATATGGGCCAAGTATGTGGAAAATTTATGATCCAAGAGGATCTAGTTCATTAATTCATAATGCATATTTTTATAATTTCACATCTAACCTTGTGATTACATCAACAATTGAATCAATTGGTTTCATGCCTACATTCCAAGTGATTTCTTACAAATCCACTTTTGTGTTACCACACAACCCTTGAAGTGTCATTACTATAGCTAGAAACTTGTTAGTAATGGTAGTCAATGATGTCACTATACTTATCATTTATGAAGTGGTTGGCGTCAACTATTGTAAAAGTTTAACCAAATATTCATATTATTGCATTATATAATAATTCACACTTATATTATTTATAGGTTAACAATCCATTGAGATGAACCCATGTAGGAGAATAAAGTTAGAAATTCTTTGATAATAACACCTAATATCTCATGTTGTGCATAACTTAACATAATACAACTTTATTATTATAGTTATATTTTTTTTTTCATCTTTCTATTTCCTTCATTTTTAATTACTACACTTCATGTCATATTCTTTGTCATTTTGTAAATTTATCAATAGTAGATTAAATCACATAAAATTCACTATGGAGGTTGAAGAAAATAATAGTGAACCTTTCTTAGATGTTCTCATTAGCAATAAAGAAGATGGCTCCTTAGCCCACCAGGTTTATAGAAAGAAAACGCATACAGATAAATATTTAAATGTTAATTCTCAGCATCATCCTACATAAAATATTGGTGTTTTTAATACATTGGTAACATGTACTATGAGAATCTCAAATTTTGATCATCATGAACATGAACTTAAACATCTATCTTCAACCATTATAGAGAATGGTTACAATATTAAATAGTAAGAGATGTGATCCACAAAGTCATAAATGGACCTTATTTTACATAAGAGGATGGGAGTATTGGTAAGGTTACTCTCCCTTATATCAAAGGATGAAACTCTTAGGAAACATAACATTAAGGTATCTTTCTCTTCTTTCATCACAATAAAAAATATGTTGGATGAGAATAAGGATGTTTCTAATCCTGTGTCAAAAAGGAATTTATTCTATTCCTTACAACTATGGAAAGGTTTATATTGATGAATCTGGTCATTCTATTCATGTGAGACTCAAAGAGAATTATGCTAACCTCACTAATTATCAGTTCCAAAAATATACCATTGTATAACTCTTTTATAACATGGGTCATCATATATGCATGGATAAAGCTAAGGTTATTACTAAAGAAGATTATTATTTAAGAAGGTTGTGTGAGGCTATCAAAATTGAGAAGAATATATTTAATTTAAATGAGGATGATTGTTGGAGACTTAATATATATTAGAGACCTATTACCCATTTTTTGAAGATTAAATATAATATCAATCACCCTCCTTAGCTAACCCCTTATTATTTCTTGGAGACTTGTATTTATTGCTTAATGCTTTTTGTCCTTTTTCATCATAACCTCCCAATGATAAGCCTAGCATGAGGCCTAAAATGTTGAGGCTTTATACTTCTTTTAATGCAGTTATACCACTTATAAGTGGTGTTTATTTTAAAACTCTAGTAATCATTGAAATTAAGAATGCCATGTTAGGATAAAACTACTTTCATAGATTGATATAATGGGTACTATCACCACAACATCAAATAAAGGTAAGCAAATCATGGCTTTTGAACCTAGTATCATGGTGAGTACTAAAATCATCTCTACTACCACAATAAAAATAGAGTAAGTAGAAATACTTTTCCATTCTCAAATGTGGATTAATATCCAACTAGTAGACTTCATTATTGGCAACACGAGTTTGAAGAACTTAGTTTTTCCTGAAGTAGTTTACATATTGAAATTTCCATTGACACCTCACCCACAACCATACTCCATTAGATGGTTTAGTATGGGATCAAATAAAAGCATTACTCAATAGTGTTAAGTGGTGAACAACATCAAGGCCTTTTAAAATAAAATCATTTGCAACATTTCTCCATTAAAGGTATGTAATATTCTACTTGATCAACCATATACTTATCATTGGCATGTTGTATATGAATAAAATCCCTAGAATTTTATCTTAAATGTTGGTGATATGAAATACCACATAATGGAATTAGTTATAAATATATAACTTATTAACACCAATATTAATAATTTTGTTCTTTTGATGGTAAGCTTTGAATGTAATAAATTCCTTGTGCCACCATTTTTTATTGTAGTTCCCCCAACATCAATGGAGAAAGCAATGGAGAAAGAAATAGAGTTACAACTAAAGTTGGAAGAAAATAAGGATGTATTACAGCTACCACAAGAAGTGCCTAACACTATGTGGTAAAATATATAATTGATGTGATCCTTGGACTAACTCTTCTTAGTGTTTATTTATACCAAATATCATTTCTAAATAATGAATAAAATATGTAGCATATCCATGAAATCATGGATAAAAGACATATTAGGCTTAGTTCATTACCTTGAGGTAGACCAATTATGATTACACTAAACAAGGATAAAGGACATATTAGGCTTAGTTCATTACCTTGAGGTAGACTAATTATGATTGCACTAAATAAGGATGGCATATGGAGGTTGTGCATCAATTACCAAACACTCAACAATATCACAATGAAAAAATTCTTTCATCTTCCAAGGATTGAGGATATTTTGGACTAGCTCTATGGTGTACAATACCTACCTAAGATCAATCTCAAGTCTAGGTATCAGCAAATTCTTTTTAATCCTAAATATGTATGGAAGATATCCTTCAAGGAAAAATGAGGTTTTCTCAAATGCCTAGTCATGTCCGATGACTTGACCAACTCTCTAACCACATTCATGTGGATGATGACTAATATCATGAGGTCATTCACTACTTCATTTATCATAGTTATAACTTGAATACATCATGATCTTCAACAAGGCATGGGATGAACATATGCAACATATAGAGTAAGTGATAGACACTTTACAAAAGCAAAATATGTATGAAAACATGGAAAATGTTCATTTTTTATGCTGTAGATTCAATATCTATGATACATTGTAGACACACAAAAATTGCATGTGGAAATGACCATGATTCAAGTCATCTAGGATTGGCCATAACCAAATACTCTCACAAAGATTCATAACTTTATGTTATCAAAAAATTTGTACTTGATATTTTCACTTGGTTTATTTCATGTGACTTGGTCTCTAAACCAAGTTGCTCAAGATGGCACTAAAGTAAACTTAAATTGGACTACCACAGAACAATTATCCTTCAAGGAATTGAGACACAAACTTTGTTCTACACTAGTACTTTTTTTTTTGGATCTTCATTAACCACTAAGGAAGTATACAACATATTATCATGAGCTTTATTATATTGTTTAGGCATGTGAAAATTGGAAGCATTATATTTTGGGAAAGGAGACTATGATCCACATGATCACAAGATGCCTCCATTATATTTCAATCATAGAACAAGTTGTATCAATAATGACATAAAAATTAGTATTTTTATCTTCAAAAGTTCCATTTGAACATCAAGTATAAGAAAGGAAATGTTAATCTAGTAGTAGAGTGATTAAGCCTCCCACTGGTTCAAACTCTCCTTTCTATAATTAATGGATGTGGACATGAATTAAATGCATGTTTATAATTATTTCCATATAATATAGATTTTGAAGATATCTATGATAATTTTCTATGCAGTAATTCAGTACGAGATTTCTATTTTCAAGATGGAATTTTATAACATATTTTTAACTTGTACATTCCACATCAGATAGATAGACATAAACTAATATGGAGGATCATTAAGATAATTTTTTAGGACATTTTTTTATTTAAAATACTCTTATGGTGTTTCAAATGTATTTATACTAGCCACATCTTAGATCTAATGTCTCTAAATAAATTAATTCATATAGTGCATGTGTCATATCCAAGTCATTAATAAGAATTAAGGTCTATACATATATTTATTGATTCTAAAAATACTATGGGAATATATTTACATGGAATTTATCTTAGACTACCCTACTACCAATAATGGTAGTGATTGTGTATATGTAGTAGTTGATAGATTCTTAAAGATAGTAATTTTGATACCTTAAAATAAAGTCATATGATCTCTAGAAACAACTCAGTTATACTTTCAACATGTCTATATCCACTTTATAATCCCATAAAATATCTTGTCTTATAGAGACACATGATTTATAATCCATTTTAAGAAATAACTTTTGTCTATGTTAGACATAAAATTGAATAAGTCCACCACTTTTTATCCCCAAAATGATGGGCAAATGGAAGTGGTCAATATGGTGATAGTGCATATTCTAAGAGAATAAAATTCAAATAAGTAGTGCATTTGGGATGAAAATATTCCTTTCATTTATCATATCTATAATATATCTTTTCACAAATCTACCACACACAACCCTTTTCATGTTTGTTTGGGTTTTCAACCTTTGACACACATATATGTAGCTTATTCTATTTTTCCATCAACAGTAGTAACTCCTTCAACTCAAAAGGAAGTTGATAAGGTTGTTCAGTTCATTGAGATAAATTATAATATTTATAAATAGGTGTAAACCATTTTGAAATAGGTAAATGTGAATACAAGTAGTGCCACAATAAGCATCAAACATTCCACAACTTTTAGGTTGGTGTACAAGTCTAGCTACACCTATGAAAGGGAAGACTGACTTAATCTTAACACAAGACTCATGCACTTAATTATGGTCCATATACCATCATCAAGCAAGTAGAAGATAACCCATTTGATCTAAATCATCCAACCTATCTTGGGTTGCATCCAATCTTAAGTGCTTACCTCTTGTGGTATTACTTTTTACCTTTGTTGGATATTTCATATATTATGAAGAATATTAAGAAGATAGAGATCAATCTAGATTATAATGTTCTAGCCAAACTAGATCAAGTCATCCATGCTCAAATCAAATAGATACACTGAAAAGAAACCCCTCTTTTCCAGATCATTAAAGAAATTCAATTGCCTTCCCAAGGAAAAAGGTTTATAGAAGTGTATGTTGCCAATTTATTTCCACATCTTCTTCTAAAAATGCATGTAATGGGGACCATTTATCTTCAAATGTGCGTCATTTAACTAGGAAGATATGGGTTGTTAATTCATACTACATATCACCACAATTACACATCTAGTCTTGCATTTATGTTAGAAATTACTTTACTAGGTTTTGTTCCTATGTGCCAAGTGATTCCTTGAAAATACATTTATGCCATATAACATAACCATTGTAGTTTCAGTACTATATCCAACAACTCATTAGTAATTATAGTCAATGATATCCATCAAACTTATCATTTATGAATTGATCTATGCCAATTATTGTAATGATTCAACCAACACTCCATCTTCTTGTATTGTATAAAAATGTACCCTTCCATTATTTTTAGGCTAGTAATACATTGAGCATAACCACATAAAATAATAAAGTTATTAAGTCTTTGAAAACAACACTTGATATCTCAATTTGTACATAACTTAGAATATGAAGGTTTTTATTAGATTTGATACAACAAAATGTGTTACATAATAACCTATTTTTTGGTGGAGATTTCATGAATTTTTTAGATACATTGAGCCCAATGATGATTTTGAATATCATTGTAATAGTTTGAAGGAAGAGGAAAAATATGGACTTTGATCATAAGTATTGATATATAGACGTTGATAGTATATGAAATTTGTTGTCGGATTTGATATAGAGAAACCTATTGCAATAACCTATTTTTAGGTAGAGATTTCATGAATATTTTAGAGATGTTAAGCCTAGTGATGATTAGGAAGATCACAATAATAGTTAGGAGAAAGAGGAAAAAGTGAAATATCTTTTAAGATAGATGGAGCCAATGATGGGGATGTTATATTAAGGATTGATTATGAGAATTATAAAATGATAAGTATTTTATCTAGTGTTCTTAACGAGAATAGATCCAATATTGGGGACATTAAATTTGATATGGAGAATGAAAATGATGTAATTCAAAAAGTAAGATATATTTTATCCAATGTTCATCATATATGAGAGGGTGAGCATCTAATTACAATCTGAAACAAGTTCTCCTAAGAAGGGTGTACTAAGATCCTCCCTAGTCCTATCTCTTTGGGCCTCCCACACTTCTATTTTCCCTTCGTATCCTTCTCCTTATTTAACTTTGAATATGAATGCCTTCGCAATCAACTTCTCCTAAGGTCCAATTTGAATCATACATGATTCCTATAATTAATTCTAGGGTTTAGAAAGGATCTCTTGCCTACAAATGTGGGCCTTGATATATCTACAAAGAAAATGAACACATCCCCAAAATGATCAATGGTAACAATAATAGTAATATAAAGTCCTTATGTCAATGAGTGAAATAAATTTGGGGTAGACGTGGGTGAATATGTTAGGTGTTTGAGCATGACATCATCAAATATAAATATATAATGCAAAATTAGGTTGATTTTAAAATAATAATTTATTCTTTCCCTCCCACCTACCTTAATCTACATATGTTTTGGATTTGGAGTCACTCAACATTCAATAAACAAATTTAATGCCTAGCTATTTAAATTTTGAATTTTCTAATTTATTTAGTTGGATGCCAATCCAAGAGAGGTAGGTGAGAAGTCTGATAGCTAAAGACAAAAGGAAATGATAGTAAAAATAATGTAAGAAGTGGGGGTAAAATCATGTAGTTACATCCTATAGGAAGAGAGTAAAAAAGGGAGTCTAAGACTAGAGATAATACAACAAAACAAATAAGACAAGAAATAATAATAGAATGAGACAATAGTCTGAGAAAATTAGCATAGAAGAAGGATAAAATAATGGATCAACATTAGTATATAAGACAACCATTAGCAGAGAAGGAAATAATTTATAGTAAATTATTCAAGTGTTTTGACAGTCTTTTTTAAATAGTTTTAAAGAATAGTTGTGGTTGTGGTTGTTTAGAAGTTCAAATTAGTTTATAATACTATTTTTAATTCTATATAAGATATTTATGAAAATATGTGTTTTGTTTAAAGGTTACATCCCTTGTCTTAGAGTGTTTTAGCATGTTATTATGTGTATTTCTAGCACTATTATTAGCTTCAGGATATCTCCAGAGCTAATTTATTTGAGTGTTTTAGGTTGTATATCTCCTCTGTTTCCAATAATTGATATCAGAGCCTTAGGTATATTAAGACATAGTAGTAAGTAGTAGTTCTAGTTCATGGTAGTAGCCTCTAACATTTGAAGGGAAGAACTATGATGTATGGTGTATTAAGATGAAGACCATATTTAGCTCACAAGAGTTGTGGGAACTTGTATAATAATGGTATACATAGGTTTCAAACCAAGAAACCTTCAATGCACTATCCAAAGCATAAAAGAATGCATTGAAAGAGAACAAAAATAAATATTCTAAGGAACTCAACTACATTCAAATGGCAATAGATGATTCAATAATTTCAAGGATAGTACCAGATACTCACTTTAAGCAAACTTGGGACATTTTTCAAAATGACTATCAAGGTAGTGACAAGGTGAAGTTTGTCAAGTTGTAGCTATTAAGAAGAGACTTTGAGACATTGATGATGAATGAATATGATTCTATCAATGACTTATTCATAAGGATAATGAACATTTTCAATCAAATGGAGACACTCTTAAAGATCATATAATCATAGAGAAGGTGTTGAGGATCCTTCTAATTAAATTTGAACTTATAGTGGTTGAAATTGAGGAGTCTGAGGACTTGAAACAAATGATAATAAATTAGTTGATGGGTTCTTTTAAAAACCATGAATAAAGATTGAATAGATCAGCCACCTCCTCCAATGAACAAGCCTTCAAGTCTAATTTCAATGTGAGAGGCAAGGGGAGAGGAGAAAAAAATGAAGGTAGAGGAAGTACTTGCAACAATCAAGAAAGTGGAAGGCATAACCATCAAGAGTCACATGCAAGAGGAAGAGTAAGGACCAACATCAATTCTAGAGGCGGTTCTACACAAAGGTATGATAAGTATAATGTATAATGCTATTATTTCAAGAACTATGGACACTATGCTAGTGAGTGTAAAAATAAAGATTGTGATATGAATATGTAAAACTAAATTTTTTATAAGACACAAGAGGATGAACCTAATATAAATGATAAAGGTGGAAACTTGTTAATAACATGGAATAAGGATAAGTAAATTACTAAATATATTTGGTATTTGGATAATGGTTGTAGCAACTACATGAGTTAGAATAAAGACATTTGAGTACATTAATGAGATAATAAAATTAGAGGTGAATATGGGAAACAATGAGAAGGTTTCAGTCATGGGAAATGGTAGTTTTTATTTTCACCAAGCAAGGTGACAAAAGATAAATTCAAGATCTATACTATGTGCCCAGGTTGAATCAAAACCTAATTAGCATTGGATATCTTGTCTAAAAGGGGTATAAGGTGAGACATGAAGATGGTGAATGCATAATTTATGATAGAAAATGATAGAAAAAAGCAAATTTCATAAATCAAGATGATAAGAAATAGGATGTTCCCTCGTGGGATGTAAAGTGAACTTATAGTAGCATTCACAATAGTTGTAGTAGATGAGTCTACTCTTTGGCATCTAAGGTATGGACATTTGAGTTTTGGAGGGTTGATACTTATTCACAAGAAGAAAATGGTGAGAGGGCTTCCCCTTATAGAAAAACCAAACAAATTATGTGAAGGCTTCATTTTGGAAAATCAACATAGGAATGCCTTTCCCATGGGTAAATCATGGAGAGAAAGAGCTCCTCTAGAGCTAATACATTCAGACCTATGTGGTCCAATGAAGACTCCATCCTTATCCAAGAATGTTTATTTTATGACATTAAAAGATGAATTCAATAGTAATACATGGGTCTACTTTTTGAATAATAAATCAGAGTCATTTGAAACCTTCAAGTAATTCAAGGCCATGGTTGAGAAGTAGAGTGGCTATTACATAAATATGTTAAGGACAAATAGAGGGGGATAATACATATCAAATGAGTTTATATATGTTTAAAAGTATAATTCCATCAAGAATAAATTTACAACTAGGTATATACCATTAAAAAATGGTGTGGTCGAGAGAAAGAACCAAACCATCAAGGAGATGGCAAGGAACATGCTTAAGGTGAAAGGATAGTCTAATGATTTTTGGGTTGAGGTTGTAGAGATAGTCACATATTTGTTAAATATTTATCAAAACTAAGAGTGTTAGGAATATGATCCCTTAAGATGTATGAAATAATATAAAATGGAAAATTTGAACACCTTAGAGTGTTTAGATGTGTTGCATATGCACATGTGCCCAAGCAAAGAAGATCAAAGTGGGATGACAAAGGAGAGAAGTGTATATTCATTGGGTAGAGTGAGAAATCAAAGGCTTATCTATTGTAAAATTTAGTCACCAATGACCTTATAATCAATTAATATGTTAAATTCATTGAGGATTCAATGTGGAAAGAGAGACAATAATAGAAATAAGTACAAACAAGGGCTAGTGGATACTTTCCTAAAACTTAAACAATAGGTGGTATAACCACCCATACTCAAAATTAGAGCCCTATTTCATAAAAGTTAATTCATCTAGTGGTATTAACTAACAAGGAGTTCAAAGAGTAGTTCATGAGTCAACTTCATCTTTTTGTAGCTCAAGTCAACACTTACCAAGGACAATAAACTTGCAAGAAGTCTATGAGTAGTCAAGATATGAATAAAACAAAGATGAAATAATTAATTATGTTATTTTTTATTAGCTGATCCTATCTATTATGAGGAAGCAATCAAGGACAATAAGTGGTGTGATGCAATGGATGAAGAAATGCATGCCATTGAGAAAAATGAGACTTGGGAGTTAGTAGACCTTCTAGTAGGAAAAGAGGTCATAGGTGTCAAGTGAGTTTACAAAACTAAAACCAATCCTAAAGGCAAGATAGAGAGACATATAACAATATTAATAGTGAAAATATACAAACAAAGGCTTGGACATGACTACAATTAGACATTTATACTTGTAAAAAGGATGTAAATAGTAAGAACAATAATTACAATAGCTACTCAACACAATTGGAAGGTGCATCGAATGGATGCCAAGTCAATGTTATTGAATGGAGTGTTATAATAAGAGGTTTATGTGAGACAACCACCTAGTTATGATATTCTCAAGTATGAAAACAAAGTATATAGATATAAAAAGGCATTATATGGGCTCAAAAACACACCAAGGGCATGGTATAACTAGAAAGATTCTTACTTGTTGAGAAATGGATTTAGAAAAAGTGGTCGTGAGCCCACTCTCTACACGAAGGAAAGTAAATAAGGTATTTTCAATTTTTTTTTGTATATGTATGATCTATTTTTTACCAAAAATGTAAAATTGTCCATCGAAACATTCAAATCATCCATGAAGGAGTTTGAGATGACTAATTTAGGATTATTAAAATATTTTATTAGGATATAAGTCTAGAAAATTAATGAAAGAATATTTATATGCCAATCCAAGTATGAAAACTAGATATTGTAAAGGTTTAGGATGTTGGACAATAAACCAATATCTACCCCAATTGAAACAAGTTTGAAATTGCACAAGGAAGATTGTAGTAGTAATGTAGACCCTAGAAATTAAAAGAGTTTGGTGGGAAGTCTTATGTATTTTACTACAACTAGATTGTATATAATTTATGTAGTCAATCTCATATGTATATTCATGGAGACACCAAAATAAATACATTGTCAAGAAGGCAAGAGGATCTTGAGATATGTGAATGGCACGAGAAGCCATGGAGTTTTATATGCAACAACAGATGAATTTAATTTAGTTGGTTATGTGGATGGTGGCTGGGCCGGTATTTTAGATGATAAAAACATCACATTTTAGGTATTTGTTTCATCTTGGGTTAGGCAGTCATTTCTTGGGCTTCAAAGAAACAACCTATAATTTCACTTTCTATAGTTGAATTAAAATACATAGAAAAAAATGCAATAATATGTCAGGCTTCATATGGATTAGGAGAATCCTTTCATATTTGTATGAAGGAGTAGTACGGAGATTCAAAAATATCTACTGTGACAACATTTCCTTCCATTGCATTGTCAAAGAATCTCATTTTTCATGGTAGAAACAAACTTATTGCAATTATGTAATCATTTTATTACAAAGTTAGCTGAAAAAAGTGTGATAGAGATTTCATATTTTTAGTCAAGAGAGAGCATTAGCTCACTAACATATTTTTACTAAGCCTTTGTCAAAAGATATTTTTCTAAGTTTAATATAGATGTTAAGAGTCATAGATGCAACAACATTGGCTCTATAAGGTTTTATGCATTGACCCCGAAGTCCCATAGCGTAGCTCCAAAGTCCCATCAGCAAAGCTCTCAGATTCCATCAATAGGTTGGTTCTAGAGTCCATCAGTGAAACTCTGGAGTCCATTAAACTAAGCTATCGAAGTCTATTAAATGAATCTCTATGGAGTCCATCATCTGAAGCTCTGGAGTCCAATAGGTTGGATTATAGAATCTAATAGTCTCAGCACTAGACTTCTCTAAGAATGAAGTACAAAAGGATGTAAATAGGCAATTAAGAAGAAGTTATAAATTTGATTTTATGAGATGAAAGAAGGTTCAGATAGATGCATGGAAGGAAGATTAAGCATAAGGGGGAATGTTAAAAAAATATTTTATTCTTACCCTTCCACCTACCTCACCCTATGTGTGTCTTAGCTCGGAAGTTTCTTAGTAGCCACCAAACAATATTTAATTCACCAATTGTTTGAATTTTGAATTTGCTTGAGTCGTTTGTGTTGGGAACCAATCCAAGGGAGAGTTGGTGAGTAGCTATAGATGTCAGTTAGTATGAGGACTAAAAGGATATGAGACAAAAGAGATGCAAGAAGTGGTAGAAAAAGTATGCAGATACACCCTATAGGAAGTGAGAAAAAAAGGGAAGTGTAAACTAGATAAAATACAACAGAACAGAGAAGACAAGAAGGAATAATAGAAGAAGATAATAGTTTGAAAAAATCAGCATAGTAGAAGGAGAAAATAGAGGATCAACAATAATATATAGGGAAGCCTTCAACATAGGAAAATGACATAATTTATAATTTGTGTTTTGTTTAAAGGCTACCTCCCCTGTCTTAGAGTGTTTTAAAATTTTATTTTGTGCATTTCTATAACTATTGTTAGCTTTGAGATATCTCTAGAGCTAACCTATTTGAGTGTTTTAGGGTGTATATTTACTCCGCTCTTTCTAAAAAGTGTGGCTAGTTGATCCTCCTTTGTTATCTCACTACAAAATCAAGATCAGCCGAGGGGAGGTTTCTTCAGATTTTAGATTTGATAGCATATGGTGCTCTACTTAGCTGAGGTTGGGTTATTTGAAATCACGTATGATTAGGAAATCCTATGGGATTTTAGAAAAGCTGAGTGAAGAGAATGATAACTATCCATTTAAATATCATGATCTTCTCGATGAGTTTGGGCATGTAAAATGAGGTTTTCTCTTATTTTTTAGTGGCTTAGGTTTTTTTACTTCAATTATGGGCACCTTCATTTGTAACATCAAGATCAATTATTTTTAAAGGAAGACCATGTGGGATATGCATTTGTAGAAATGGTCCCTGATAATACTCTTTTTGTTTTGTGGAAAGGTTATTTATAGTTGGGTTATTTGTATTCTTGCGTTCTATTTGAAAAGGAAATTTTTACTCAAAAATATGGTCTTATATTTTATGTATGGGTTGAGGAAAGCCATGTAGAATTTCTCATGGTTTGGGCTTGTTCTTATGGTCTGACAATTTCTATTCGACAAAAATGTGGAGAGGGAGACCAAAAGTAAGTTACCACATAATGTTAACAAGATTCTAGTCTATTTATTAGTGGGTACATTTATATGGTTGTTGAAGGATTTGACATATTAGTTCCATGTGAACACTTGTTTCAATTGCATACAAGAGTCCCTCTTCAATTAATATGTCCTAGAGACACTATTTGGGCTTCCATTAATTGATATCATTTGGTACACCAAGGAAGAGAAGAGGCTTATGAATGAGGTAGTCCTACTAAAAAAGGCCAAGGCTAATATTTCCATTAATCTCAAAATTGCTTCTATAAGTGGTATCTTCCATAAGTTTAGAACAAGTGGGATGATCAGAATAAGTGACCATTCTATTAGGGTTAAATCCAACCACCGTAACAATAACAAAAAAGGGGAGGGTAATTATGATTGACCATATCCACAAGCTGAACTAGAAGTGTGAGATGATAAATTAGAGTAATAGATTTTGATTATGCAAGTTATATCAAAACATGCCCAAATACACAATATACCATTAAAATTGGAAACCATTAAATCAAAATGCAATAAAAATGAACATTTAAAACAACATTCTAATCCAAAGCTAAATGTTCAAAATCAATATTCAGACAAAAACACTAAAGATTATAGATGGATATTACTAACAAATAGAATCATAATTTTAACATGATGTTAACTTTATCAAAGGACTTAGATTTTATGATAAGATGATACATAGGACTAATGGATTTGATCATAAGATTGGCATGGAAGATATTAGATTAATAGTTAGTTTCAATGGAGGATTAGTTGGTGTTTAAATAGGAAATGGAGGGATATTTTCCAATGAATTAAAATTCATTATAATTTTCTAGAGAATAAGATTCTAGAGAGAAAAGAGGGAATTCTAAGGAATTTTAAATTCCTTAGAATTATCTAGAGAGAGAAATATATATATATATATATATATAGAGAGAGAGAAGGGTGGTTGGGATTTATATATTCCAATAGGGAATATATATAGGGGGGGTAGGATTATAAGAAAACCTAGGATTAGGTATGTATGTGGGTCATGGTAATCTTAAATTCTAAAATATTAAGCAAGTGGGGTTAGTTAATAGATAATGAAGATTTAGATGAATTAATGAAAAAGTGGGAAGGGGTAAGGTTAGTATGATGAATAATAATGAAGGGGGTGAGATTGAATTATTTAATCAAGACTATGGTTACAAGATTAATTAGGATAAATATAAAGATTAATGGAATACTTAAGGTGAGAAATTTTAGGTGCACTCATTTTCCCCCTCTTTGAGTGATGAAGTGGGGAGTAATGGTCTTTCAAAGAAGAAAGACAATCATGGATGAATGTTAGGAAATTATGTCAGTAGGCATGATGCCCCCTCAATAGGACATGAGAATAAGAATGAGATGGATGGCCACTCAAAAGAGGAAACAATGGGTGGGATGTAACAAATAGACAAGGGGATGGGATGTGAGATGTGAGATAGATGATGAAGAAGATGAACTCAACCTGAATAGTGAGATACAAATTAATTATGCCCCTTGAAAAGATGTATGCATACATAGTGGAATAATTGTTTCATGGTTATCAACACATCCTAAGGGGGAATAAACTATAACATCATGATGATAAAATAAAATGTCATAATATTTAGGCATATCCCAAGCAAGGACACATGCTAGGGAGAGTTAGAAACCAAGATAAGACACCAATTTGATAAGATTGATGATAGGTGTAACTCAAAGCTGATTTTAAAGCCATACGATAAAAGAGATGAGATATAACTAAAAATATGATCAAGTGACAAAAGGATGAAGGGGAGGAATTGGACTACAATGCAACTAAATCAATGAGCCATAATGTGATTTATAGCGATGATGCTCTTAACAATGACACATGTAAGGGAACAAGAGATGATAATAAATTTATGGTGTTATTCATACCCCTATCAATGATAATGGATGACTAATAGAAGAAAAGATGGAATTTTTGATTTGTTGGGCCCAACTGACAAGTGTGGGCTATTGACAAAAAGATCAGGGATATGATTGTAGGGATGGTGATTGATCAATAGACTGATTGATGAGTGAATAATATTATATTTCAAATATTTTACTAATGTAGGATTCAAGGATGATGTAAGACAACATAGATGTGACGATAAATGATGGGAAAGAGGTGAGATTGGCCGAGATAACCTCAAGCACACCATGTGACTGAGTGTTGCTATATAGTCTAAAAAGACCTCAAGTCAATGTAGTTTTAACTAGATGATATATGAAAAGATAGAATAGAAAAGGAGGATGATGACAATGACCATTAAACATGTTAACTATTAGATAAACTTTAGGTGTGATGATGATTATATACTATATAAATGATATATAATCAAATAAAGGTTATAGGCAAGATGATAAATGGCTTAGAGAAATGATTGTATATTTAGATGAGTGGATTGGGATGATTGACTTGATGATGGGATTAAGATGATTATATGTCTAAAGAGGATAGGATAAATGATTAAATCAATACATTGCCAATCCATCATTGCTTTAACAAGGCTCATCATAGTCTAAGTAATCTAATGTAAATATAACACTAGGTAGTATGCCCCATGATATAATTATGACTAAGAGGACATCATGTCAAAGTGTAAAATTGTAAAAGGGGCAAACAACAAACTTTGCATCATCAAGGGCACCCAAAATTATCATTGTAGATTGTGGTGTCATCATAACATCCTTAAAAATTTCCCAATAGAGAAAAATATTTATGGTGAAAGACTAAAAATAAACATATACAAACAAATAAAAAATAATACATTCATATATATGAATGATAAAAGACATGCAAACAAGTCAAATAACCTAGAGCAAATAATTAACACACACAAGTATCTACATTTAGTGTCATTTTGTATTGTCTAATTGTCCTAATGAGAGCCAATAAGATGATTGATCAGGTGATGAGTTTGAAAAAGTTGGTCATGAAGATTTGATGTTAATTTATATTAAGGATAGGAACTTGGACAAGGTATGGACTTGGAGTAGACTAGGGACTAGCACAAGGATAAGGTTATAGATAAGGACTTAGATGATAGGCCAATTAGTATACAAGGCAATATGACAAGATGATAAGATGATTAGGATATAAGATAGGGTATGATGAAAATGAGATGGAAAAATTAGGTCATAGGATAAGATTATTTGGATACTTAAGACATAGGATAAGATAATTTAAAGGTTTTGGGATTTTGTGGATTTTATAATTTTTGGGGTCTTTTTTGGAGTATTTTAATTTTTAGGTATTTTGAGAATATGTATGTACACCATCCAAATGAGTTTAGTATAAAATTGAATTAACAAGCCTAAAAACCTAGATAAATATGGATACAATAATGGATGGGATGATAAAAGGGTGAGGGTGATGCTAAAAAGGGAATGAGGACCAAGGAAGAATGGACTAGGGATTGCCAATAACCACATCGTAAAGGAACTAGATATTTGGTTGCCTAATTGTCCATTGGAGAATATGCCAAGATGATTCTAAATTTTTTATAAGACATCTTCAACTTTATTACAAAGGTCAATACTATAAGAAAGGAGGGAGGTAATAGGATGCATAATGTGATGGCAGATGACGCATAAGAATAATGGACAGATGGATAGGAGAGACAGGGATGAGATGGATGGGATTGATAAGGGATGGATTGGATTTTTACCCTAAGTATTGAGGTATAATATAGATAACATACTATTTTACCATGATGCTAGATATCAATTTTCATCATGGTACTTGCCCAAAGCACTAGAAGACTAGTTTTCACCATTAGATGGATAATTTTTTTTTGGATTTTTAGACTTTTGACATAATGATTTATTGGATATGGATGAAAGATTTAGGAATTATGACACTTTATTGATCTTCAGTGAACACCTATTCTAGAGAGACATGATGCTAGGATATTTTTATCAATTCTAGATGTATTGATGTCTTTAAGATCTTTGTTAACTCTTGATTGAGACTCCTCTAGACATCTAGACCAAATGTCTTCATCACCACTATAAAGAACAATGCTACCCAAGTTTGTGAGGTGTGGAATGGATGGATTTATGGTTTGTATTTTATGATGAAGTATAAGAATTGATTGTGTTGGGTGAATATTTTGTCGGCCAGCTAACTGGTGACCAAAATAGTTCCTATCACCACAACGTAGGGAGATGGGTCATCCTGGTGTGCAGGTTTACTACATCAATAGGGGAAAAATCTCTCCTCTCATTAAGGGGAGGTTCCCTATTAAATATACGGAGGCTATATACTATAAATATATGTAGAAATTAAGACATAGGGGTGGGATAAACCATCCATCTCTCTTTTTTCAAAGATGATGCTGACAAACAGAGGAGAGATACTAGGTGATTGGTGATGTCACTTATCTTCTTTCAGAAGTAACATTAAACCAAGAGCCAGATCACTTTTTGGATAGTAAAAATCTTGGTGAAGTGATAGAAGGCACTTCTCTTCTTTTAGAAGTGCTTGTTCTTGCAAACAACAGGACTCTTTCTGGTAACAAGCGACTAGTAACAGAGTACAGAGTAACTAGCAATCTAAGGTGTAGTAAAAATTCTCCACCTTGACTTCCCAAGAGTGAGATATGAATAAAATGGGGGCAAAAAGTCATCCCAAGGTCCTTTACATAGAAATAGAAAATAAAAACACACACTGAAGACAACTATGAAATCACAAAGTCTGAAAGTAGTTGGCTTCAAGACACCTTCCTTATCACCTCCACTAGTCCTGCTTGTTAAATAAAATAAATAAGAATGATTTTAGAAGAAAGACATAAGAACAATCTCATAAATTATCACAAGCTATAACATCACAAATTTTGCAAGTAACTTGCTTTCTCATTCAATCAAAGAAATATGAATTACAATCTGAGCTCAAAGTCTCAGTAATGCCTTTCGATTTGGGCAGAGTTTGGCTTCTAGTAAGGGGAAGATCTCTTTTCAAATGATACAAGAGATTGAATTATATAGAGGCTTAAGGGAGGCTTGGCACTTTTTCCCATGGAGTGACCCATTCAGCACATTCAATGCCTTAGATGCATTCTTGGTCTTGTCAAGAAGGGCCATGCTGGAGCAGGGCGGCTGCCTTGACTGTGGCATGTCGATTCAGCTCTAGTGCTTCTTCCCAAGCCTGAATTACTCATTCATTCACCTATTTAGTTGCACAACTATCTACTCTACCTTTTCCTCTAAGGGGAAAAATAGACGATGTTTTCAATGTCAGCAAACCCCAAATATCTACCCAGTGAACTGCTTCAGCTACTAACAGTAACTCCTGTTGAGTTTCCCTCTCTATCTCTTCCTTCTCTTGACCCTAGCCTTAGGCTTTTTGATGCATCTAGGTTAATCTTTTGAGTCCACAAAAATCAACAGATGCTTAAATGTATCTGATTTGGCATTTACAGGTCTTTCCTCTATTGAAGGTTAACGGCTAGCCAGTCACTTTAAATTTGACATCTATGGGCCTGCCATCCTGTTGTGATGCAAGTGAGGACACGTGGTGGCTTCCATGATTTTGAAATAAGCTTATTAGAATAATCTTTGAAACTATTAGAGGTTGGAGGCACAGTTGGAAACACATGATAGCTTCCACTACACTGGGATGGGACATGTGGTGAGTTCCACGCTTTGAAGCTTCATTTGAAATGCATCTCAACATGTGACACTTGGCAGCATCCACCTTCTCAATCCTTTTCAAAACCATAGAAATACTTGGGGCTTAGTCGAACTCTCACAGATGATGACACTTATTGGTCTCTTTCATTCTCTGCATGGGACACGTGGCACGGTCTGCTACTCTTAGGAACACAAAGTGAAGCTTTCCATGATTGCCACTTGTCGCCCTCCATAGAACTCTAGAAGAAGCTTTGTCAAAAGGAACCCTACAGCTTATTAGGAACTTTGAGAAGCGAACGCTGACATGTGTCACATTCCACTGAGTTACAACACTGACATGTGGCACGATCCAAATATTTTTAGCAGTCACACAGATGCAGACACGTGGTCGCTTCTGATGAGTTTTCAAAAGGGACACATGGCACCTTCCACCACTTCTCTAAAATAAAGCATAAAGGGGCTCAGATGATGACACTTTGCAGCATCTACCTGACTCTTTCTTTTGTGTGCATCTCTATTCTTAACTGAGGTGGCCTTTGAACCTTTAAACCCAGCATGTTGAACCGATTCAATGTTGAACCCATTGAACCAATAAACCAAAATGGTTCAAGGTTCAATGGTTCAAGCTTTTGAGACTTGTTAAGTGATCAGGGCCATGGAACCTTGAAATGGTTAAACTTTGAACCTCTGTCGAAGTGCTTAGCTCTTGTTGATGGCATTGAACCCTTGAACCCATTGAACCCATTGAACTGAAAAGTTTCAAGGTTCAATGGTTCAATCCTTATTTTGATGATTGCTGACAGACCCTTTGAACCAATTGAACCTACTAATCCTTTTACCAAAAATTTGAGAAAATGATGAAATTGAATGTTCAAAACAAATTTTTGGAAAGGGGAAGGACAATTTTGGCCATGCAGGACCAAATAGTCATATGTTGTCTGAAAAATGAGGAGTCATTTTTTAGGGACAACAGCTAGCTCTAGTTGGGGAACTTCTTTTAGTTGGAAATTCAAAATGGCTGAGGGGAGTAAAAACTAGAATCTCCAGTGCTTTGAAGTCTGTCATTGGGCTACGGAGTCATGCTACCCAAAAAGAAAGGCTCCAAAAAAAATTGAAAATAAAAAGCACAAAATAGAACTAAAGACTATACAGATATACATATGTACAGAGGAACTCATCCGATACTTCAAGAGTTGAAGTGCTTCAGATGTTGCCCATTGTGAGGCAGATAAAAGAGAATGCCATCTTGATACTTTAATAGGAAACTATTTTTACCATTGAGCTGATGAATAGTAAAAGGGTCCCTCCATAGAGAATCAAACTTTTTGTGCATCCCCTTTGGTTCTCTTCTCTTATCCCACAACAGGACTTGATCTCCAATCTAGAAATCACAATTCTTTGCTTTCTAGTCGAAGAGCTTCTTCACCAAACTTTGATGGGCAGTAATTCAGTCCACCACCATAGTTCTCTGCTCATTCAACTTAGTAAGGCACATGATCCTCTTCTCAAGTGAGCTTTCATACGTTTGATCTTCAATCACTTTAGCCAATTTCAATTCTGGAAATTCCAAGGTGATTGGTATCTCAGCATTAACAGCATAAAGAATTTGGAAGGGAGACATACCAATTGCTCTCTTTAGTGTAATTTTGTCTACCCATAGAGAATCAACCAATGCCTTATGCCAAGTCATTTGGTTGTCATCCACCAGCTTCTTGATGATAGTCACCAGATTTTTATTGCTTGACTCAGCCTGTCCATTCCCTTATGGGAAGTAATCAGAGGAATGGGAGAGTGTAATTCCATAGTAGAAGTAGAATTGAGTAATCTCCTAGGAAGTGAAATAGGCTGCATTGTTAGTGACAATTTTCATTGGGACTCTAAACCTAGACATGATGTTTTCTTTGAGGAAATTGCGTATGACTTTTGAAGTAGCATGTTTGGTTGGAATTGCTTCCACCCATTTGGTGAAGTAGTCTGTTGCTGTGAGGACATAGTCATGTCTAGCACTTAATGATGGGTTTACAACTCCAATAAAATCAATTCCCCATTGCTGGAATGGCTCCTCTATGATCACTAGTTTGAGGGGTAGGGTAGCTAACTTGGGCCTTCCAACAAACTATTGGCACAATTCACATCCCCTGACCCACTTGTATGCATCTTGAAAGAGAGTTGGCCAATAATACTTAGCTCGTAGGATCTTATGGGTAGTCACAGGGGAAAAAAAATGTCCTCCATAGGTTGAATTATGGAAGGACTTTAGAAGTCAGCTTTGTTGCTCCTTGTCCACACATCAAAGGAACATTCCATCAAAGCTCCTCTTATATAGGCCGTTGTCCCAGAGGATAAAATTAGTAGATTTCAACTTGATGGTTCTCCTTTATTTATAAGATAGTTGAGTAGGACACTCACCATAAGTAAGAAAATCAGCAATACCTAAATACCACTCATTCGTGGTGGAGACAAAGAGGACTATTGGTGTGTCACCCACTTTTGATTCTTCATGCTCTATTCCTCTTGGCTTGTTATCAGTAATTAGTTGGCATAGCCCCTTTCCATGTACCAAATTCTTTGGCTTTATGATCAGATCAAACTCCTAGATCTTTGCAACCCAATTGCCTCTTTTCATCCCAAACTCTTGCTGAGTCAGTATAGATTTCACTGTGGTGTCAAGGACTAAGGCAGTAACTCAAGAATTGAGGATGTAGAAATGAAAATGTTTTATGGCTTTCACCACTGCATAAGCGTGCTTCTCCATATTTGAGTACTTCAGCTCATGAGCTTTGAGAGGATAGCTCATGAAGGAAATGGGAGATTCCATACCTTCTTCATTTTGTTGAACTAGAATTGTTGAAAGCGTATATTCTGAAGCGTAGCTGTAAATGGTGAAATCTTTACTATAGTCTAGACAAGCCAGAATTGGAGCATGGGCAATGGTAGTCTTGACATCCTCAAAGGCTGACTTGCCTTCTTCAGTCTAGCTGAAGGTGGCTTTTCCCTTCATCATTTTTACAATATGCCTAGTCTTCTCAGCAAACTCAGGGATGAACCTCCATAAAAATTTCACCTTTCCAAAGAAAAAGTGAATAACAATCTTACTTGTGAGCAGGGAAAGTTATTGGATAGACTTGACTCTATCTGAGTCAATCTTTATGCCTCCTTTGGACACAACATGTCTGTGAAGTTTCCCCTCTGTTACTCTAAAAACTGACTTCTTAGGGTTCAAGGAAATGCCATTCTAGTGGCAGCATTCCAACACTTGTTGTAAATGGCTCACATGATCTTGGCGATGCCTAGAGAAGACAGTCAAGTCATCAAGATAAACTATGATGAACTTACCCATCTCACCCTTGAAGGCAATTTCCATTTCTCTTTGGAAGGTGATGCCAACATTTATCAAGCCAAAAGGCATCCTTTTATATGTAAATGTGCCCTAAGGTGTGGTGAAAGTGGTCTTATGCTAGTCTGCTTCACCAACTTTGACCTGATTATATCCTAAGAAGCCATCTAGAGTTGATAACATCTCCAAGCCTGTCACTGTTTGCATCACTTGATCCATGATTGACAAAGGATAATTATCCTTCAAGGATGCCTGATCCAAATTTCTAAAATCCACACAAAGGCGAATTTCACCATTATTCTTTCTTACAAGCACTATATTGGCAATCAATGTGGAATGATGAATTGAAAAGATTATCTTGGCATTAAGCATTTTTTATATCTCAGATAAAATAGTACCTAATATTTTTTGGATTATAATGCTAGGACTTTTGCTTATAAGGTGTTGAATTAGCGTTGAGAGAAATGTTGTGTTAGATTTCATCAGGCCAGAGCAATTTCAGGTCATCATAGGAGTACACTAGGACATCCATGTATTCATTCAACAAAGTGGTTAACTTGAAATGCTCTTTAGGAGTAAAACATTTCCCAATGTTCACCATCTTGGGGTTTGCCTTGGTTCCCAATTTTTACTTGATCAAACTCCTGGGAGAAGCTTAAATCCATTTGTTGTTGTTTGATGAATCTATCATACTTATCAAATAGCTTCTCAAGGGAAACAAGGCATTTGGGAATTTTATTCCCTTTCAGTTGCAAGAACTCCTCACCTATGCTTGAAATTGATTCAAGACTCGGTTAAGGCTCTTGAGGTTCACTTCCTTCAAAATGTAGCCATTCAAAGCTGTCCTTTTGCTTTAAGAAGGCAATGATTTGATTTTCATTATTGAATACGTACCAATGACTAGAATTATCAGGCACACTTGGTCTAAAGACTAGCTCAATAGTGTACCTGTCTCCTTTGAAGTCTGGGTGAGGGATCAAGAGAGTAGCTGAAACAACTAGTGCATCAGCCTGATCATTGAATTCTCTAGGAACTGCAGAGATGTTGAAAGCTTCAAAGTTTTCAAGTTTATCCCAGACTAGATTATAGTAGTGGCACAATATTTCATTCTTGGTTTGATACAAGTTTCTCACCTAAAAAACCACCAATTCAACATCTCTTTTAGCATGAAGGAGTTTGATGCCTTTGTCCTTAGCAGCTTTTAATCCCAGCAACAGAGATTCATACTCAGTTGTGTTATTAGTATTGCTGAATTGTAACTTATAAGATGAAGGAAAAATATCTCTTTAAGGAGATATTAACATAACCCTGGCTCTTGAACCGATGGAGGAGCAGCTGCCATCAAATTCAAGAATCCATACCTCATTTGATACTGGTTTTCCTTTGGGTTCTTTTATTCGAAGGAGGAGATTCTTCCACACTTGCATTGGGCTCAGCCAATTCTTCTGCTATTCCACCTAAATGTATTTCCAGGTTATCACCTATATGAGCTTCATCAGATGCCACATGAACTTCATCTGTGGATAGAAAGTAGTTACCCATGCCTGAAGACTCAAATAGGATTTGAGCTTTAGGTGCTAAGGTCTGGGTAACTACGTATTTTGCTTCCTTTTTAGGGAGCAACCTCTTTATGACACCTTTGACTAGAATCCTCACCTCTGATAAATCTATGCTCAGTTCACCACCAACATCCCTATAAAAATTCCACCCAAGAAGGATACCATATGATGCTGGGACGTCTGCTACCAAGACAATCATCTTGATTCTTTTGTCTAGAAAGGCAGCAAATGCAAATTGGGCATCTTTTATTTGCCCCAGTAGTGGCAATTATTTGTTCTCCATGGAGAAGCATCTACCAAATGTCTTGGTCAGTGTGAGATCAAGGGATTTGGCTACTTTAGTAGGCATGACATTTTCTGAAGCTCCAGAGTCAATGATGCAGTTATTCAGCTACCATCTATTTATTAGCAACGAGACATAAAAGGGTTCAGTCCTACTATGAGCGATAGGAGGGGAAATGACAAGATTATTCCTAGTGGAATCATCCTTTGGGGAATCATGTGTCACTTTGGGAACTGCTTGTTTAACAAGGACATTCTAGTTTTTAGCACACTGAACCAATTTGTCTAATTGTTTAGGATGGGATTGCAGGAATTCAAATTTAGACATTTGAATTTTGGTTTTCTTAATATGATCAATTATGTCAAATGCTAGAAATGAACTAGTTACAGAGGATGAGAGCTCATCTTTTTGAGTTTTAGGGGGGAGAACTGGACTGCAAGTTTGAAGTAGAAGGTGTAGGGGCATTTGGGGTACTTACCTTTCTTGCAATCACTGAGCCCTTTGGTTGGAAAGGAAGAATGGATCCCCACATAGAATTGAAAATACTAGTTGAGGTCACTCCTTTGCTTTCTCTTTATCAGCTTGTTGAGCTGATTGATTCTTGGACCAGGTGAATATAACATATGACCCCTTAGTTGCATTGCCTTCACTTCTAGGTTCATCCTGATAGTTCAAGAAACCAATATGGAAGTCGCCAACTAATTCTTATTCTTCCTTAGTGAAGAGATTAGCGTCATCTTTAAGATTCAACTTAGGCTAGGATGAGAAATCTGATTCAGCTTCAAGATATCCAACTGTTGAGTTAGTTAGAGGTGCTTTGAGGGCGAGATTCCTCTATGGAGGAGGAAGATGATTTTGTTGTCCCTGATTCCTGGTAGCATTGCCTTGGTACGCTTGATTCTAAAATGTCCTCTTGGGTATATCTTTTTATGCATGAGTAGATGACATTCCTTGCACCATTTACTTCCTTAGAGCTAGCACTTCATTTGCTAGCTTCTGCATCATGGGATTAGTGGTGGCTGAAGGGGAGTATTCAGAAGAAGAAGAAGATGTACCTCTATTTAGATCCCTCCTTATCTTTCTTGCTAAGATAAGGTCATCTTCAACTTCGGTAACCAAATCTTGAGTAGCTTTGAGATCTATGTGACTGACTCTTCTTAGCAGAAAACTTACTTCAGGCAGTTGTGAGTTGATGAAGAAGCATTTGAAGTTTTTAGGGGTTGGCTGAGCAGTAACAAGAATCTGGTTCCTTAGCTTATCAAACTTTGCTATGAAATCCCTCATAGACTCTTGGGTCTCCTTCTTCATTTGCATGAGCTAGGGCAACAAGGTGTGTGCATCTTCTATAGGCTTGAATTTGGCCTTGAATTTGGCTTTGAGCATGTCCCAGTTAGTTATTGATCGGGCTTGCAGATGGTAGAACTAGTCTGCAGCAACACCTTGTAATGTTTCCACAAAAAGCCTAACTACCACGTCCTCAAATTCCATGCCTATCACACCACAGGCTATGCTGAAGGCTACAACGTGTTCATCAGGATGAACTTTTCCATCCCCTAAGAATTTGGGGAAATTATTTCTTGATCTTCATGGAATTTCATGTAGGGGTGGAGTTAAATCAAGCGGGCCAAAAGAGTTACCCTAGGGGCCTTGAGCTACCATGATGGGATTATTGAAAGTAGGGATAACAAATATGGATAGAATTTGGATAGGTAAGGCTCTACTAATAGTAGGAAAATTAGCTCTACCTTGTGTTGGTGTCTTGGTATGGGTAGGAGGGACACTCCTAGATTATTGAACTTGAGGTTGGGGAGAAAGCAAGTTGAAATCTCTTTGTTGTGCCAACTCAAAGACAGGGTCAACAACACCTTGAGCTCTTTAGCTTTTGGTATAGCGTGGAGTTTCCAGATTGTGAATCAAAAATGGAAAAGGACTGGTCACACTTCAATTTGAAGCTTGAGGCTTCAAATTTCTTGTCCTTCCCCAATGGAGTTGCCAAAAACTATTGGGTGAATATTTTGTCAGCTAGCTAACTAGTGACCAAAATAGTTCCTATCACCACAACATAAGGAGATGGGTCATCCTGGTATGCAGGTTTACTACATCAATAGGGGACAAATCTCTCCTCTCATCAAGGGGAGGTTCCCTATTAAATATACTGAGGCTATATACTATAAATATATGTAGAAAGTAAGACACAGGGGTGGGATAAACCATCCATCTCTCTTTTTTCAGAGATGATGCTAACAAAAAGAGGAGAAATACTAGGTGATTGGTGATGGCACTTCTCTTCTTTCATAAGTAACATTCAGCCAAGAGCCAGATCCCTTCCTAGATAGTAGAAATCTTGGTGAAGTGATATAAGGCACTTCTCTTCTTTTAGAAGTGCTTGTTCTTGCAAATAGCAAGACTTTTTCTGGTAACAAGTGACTAGTAACAGAGTATAGACTAACCAGCAATCTAAGGTGTAGCACAAAGTCTCCACCTTGACTGCCCAAGAGTGAGATACAAAGAACAATGGGGGAAAAAAGTCATCCTAAGGTCCTTTACATAGAAATAGAAAAGAAAAACACACACTGAAGACAACTATGACAACACAAAGTTTGAAAGTAGTTGGCTTCAGGACACCTTCATTATCACCTCCACTAGTCCTACTTGTTAAATCAAATAAATAAGAATGCTTTTAGAAGACATACATAAGAACAATATCCTAAAGTAGCACAAGCTATAACATCACAAAGTCTGCAAGTAACTTGCTTTCTCATTAAATCAAAGAAATATGAATTACAATCTGAGCTCAAAGTCTCAGTAATGCCTTTCAATTTAGGTAGAGGGAATATCTCTCTTAAAATGATATAAGAGATTACATTATATAGAGGCCTAAGGGAGGCTTGGCACTTTTTCCCATGGAGTGACCCATTTAGTGCATTCAATGCCTTAGATGCATTCTTGGTCTGCAAGAAGGGCCATGCTGGAGTAGGGTAGCTGCCTTGACTATGGCATGTCAATTCATCTCTAGTGCTTCCTCTTGAGCTTGAATTACTCATTTGTTCACCTATTTAGCTGCGTAACTATCTACTCTACCTTTACCTCCAAGGAGACAAATAGACGGTGCTTTCAATGTCAGTAGACCCCAAATATTTACCTGATGAACTGCTTCACCTATTGGCAGTAACTCCCACTAAGTTTCCCTCTCTATCTCTTCCTTCTCTTGACCCTAGCCTTAGGCTTTTTGAATGCATCTAGGTTCATCTTTTGAGTCTGTAAAAATTGACAGATGCTTAAATGTAGCTGATTTGGCATTCGCGGGTCTTTCCTCTATTAAAGGGTAATGGCTAGCCAGTCGCTTTAAATTTGACATCTACAGGCCTGTCATCTTATTGTGACGTAGGTGAGGACACGTGATAGCTTCTGTGATTTTGAAATAAGCTTATTGGAATAAGCTTTGAAACTGTTAGAGGCTAGAGGCACAGATGCAGACAGGTGATATCTTCCACTACATTGGGATGGGACACATGGTGAGTTCTGTGATTTGAAGCTCCATCTAAAACTACATCTCGTCATGTGACACTGGGTAGAATCTACGTTCTTGTGCCTTTGTAAAACCATAGAAATGCTTGGGGCTCAGTTAGGCTCTCACAGATGATGACACTTGTCAATCTCCACCGCTCTCTGTATGGGACACATGGCACGGTTCACTGCTCTTAGGAACACAAAGTGAATCCTTCCGTGAATGCCACTTATCACCCTCCATAGATCTCTAGAAGAAGCTTTGTTGAAAGGAACCCTGAAGCTTATAAGGAACTTTGAGAAGTGAACACCGACATGTGTCATGTTCCACTGAGTTACAACACCAACATGTGGCAAGGTTTGAATATTTTTAGTAGTCATGTGGATGCAGACACATGGCAGCTTTTGATGAGTTTTCAAAATGGACACGTGGCACCTTCCACCACTTCTCCAAAACAAAGTATAATGGGGCTCGGTTGATGACACTTAGCAGCATCTGCCTGACTCTTTCTTTTACGTGCGTCTCTTTTCTTAACTGAGGCAGCCTTTGAACCTTTAAACCCAGTGTGTTGAACCAATTGAATGTTGAACCCATTGAATTGATGAACCAAAATGGTTCAAGGTTCAACGGTTCAAGCTTTTGAGACTTGTTAAGTGATCAGGGCCACAGAACCTTGAAATGGTCAAACTTTGAATCTCTGCTGAAGCGCTTAGCTCTTGTTGACAGCATTGAACCCTTGAACCCATTGAACTAAAAAGGTTCAAGGTTCAATGGTTCAATCCTTGTTTTGATGCTTACCAATAGACCCTTTGAACTGGTTGAACCTGCTAATCCTTTTACCAAAAAGTTGAGAAAATGATGAAATTAAATGTTCAGAACAAATTTTTGGAAAGGGGAGGGACAATTTTGGCCATGCAAGACCAAAATAGTCATATGTTGTCTAAAAAATGAGGGGTCATTTTTTAGGGACAAGAGATTGAATGATAGGATTATGAGAAGATGGTGTGATAGGTGATTGGGAGGTGGGACTAGCAATTGCACATGTCATTAGACATGTTAGATGTTCTATATTTGATTGGTTCCATATAAAAAAGACTTTAAGGGATCCAAAACTTTTGGAATGTGAAATTATTCTTTGATCTAATTATTTTAAGGAGTATTGGCCATTTTGATACTGATTTTGTCATTGTTTTAATTTTTAGACTTGATTATATCTCGACTTCCCCCTGATGCCTAACTTTGGGCTTCACTAGAGGAGTTTGATTTTTAAATTGATAGATGATGATTATTTTGACCTCAATAGTCCCTTAGTGCTTTAAAGAGGGTTTCACTAGGGGAAGATGTTGGTGTAAGCCTTTTTCCTACAATTTTTGGCTACATGGCTACATTAGCTTGCTTAAGGCTCTAGAGGTTATTTAGGAAGATTATTACCACATTCATTGGAATGTGGGATTTCACTATCTCTCCAACCTATAAATACCTCTCTGCCTTTGTATTCTTCATTTAATGAGCCTAGATTCATTGAGCTTCTTAGTTTTGAGCTATGATAGCTTTGAAAGCTATGAGAGTTGTGAAATTCATGTCTTTGTATAAGCAATTCATCTCTATTATTGAATACATTGTGTTCATTTTTTCCTCTCTTCTAAATTTCTTAATTCAATAATTATGTGTGTTCACTTTGCAGTCATGTTCTTGGATGTCCAATTCTGGACAACTCTTTCATGGTATCAAAACTACAAGTATCTTGCATCGATAATTGTATGTTTTTGTTGTTCATTATTGAAATCTAGAGTTTTTTTTGCATATTTTTAAAGCCTATATCATCAAATTTTTAGAGGGTTTATGAAATTTTGAGGTTGTTTTGAATTAAAATCTCAAAAAATCTCAGGATTTGTTAAAATCCCTCGGTCACCTAAGGTGACTAAAAAAATTATAGGGGTATTTTTTGTAGAAAAATATAGGGTATTACTAGTATGTTGGCTTCTTTCATTGGTTGCATATTTGATTTTTAGCTTGGCAAGTTCTACCTAAGCATTGAGTCATTCAAACCTAGGCACTACACATTGGATTTGCAAGAGGAGGGATCTCTAAATTTTATCTTGGCATCAAGTTATTTCTATATTTGATAGGATTTAGATCTATGTTGAGTTTGGCATCATTCTCCAAGATCTATGGCATTTTCATCTTCTCTAATGTAGCATCGAATATCCATGAGGCATTGAAGGACCTAAACTAAGGCATTGATATTATTGGAGTTTGGAATTATAGATTTGCTTGGTGCTAGGCATTTTAGAAACATTTTCTAGCTTTAGATCTACATCAAAGAAACATAGTGGAGTGTTTTTTTTTTTCTAGCAAGCTAAGCATTAGATATACTGAGTGGCATCATCTATTAGGTGTTGTGTTGAAATAAAAAAAATTTCCTCTTATTAGGACAAAGCACTGGATCTACATTTAGACTTGCATGGAGATAAAACTAGACTACATCTTTCATTTCTAACATTGGCATTTTAGACTGTGGCATCTCATTTTTTAGTAGACGCTACTATGCTCGACATTATATTTTTATGGTTTGGAAGCCTTCAAATTTAACAAACCAGCATAGCATCCTTTTTCAAGTTGCATTGGACTGAATTTATGTTTTCTAATCTACAATGATTGTGCTAAAGTGAGATTTGAGCCTTCATATTGTTGTGTTAAGATCTGCTCTATGTCGAAGGATTTTTTGTAGTATGTAGAGACTTGGTAGTTGGCATTTTTAGTCTGAGTATAGTGTTGAAATATTCTACTACTAACATCATTTTCATAGATAAATATGGATTGTATTTGTACCATGAGGGCTGGAGAAAGATCAATAGCCTTGGGGCATTCCTGCTTTCTTCTCTTTGTTGTGCCTGAACCATGGTGGTGCCGTACAAATCTGGAGTCTTTTCTCTTTGATTTGATAAGGAAGTTAACGCTGGTAGCCTTATTATCCTTGCCAAAGTCAACCCTAAACCTAATTTTCCCTTAAAAATTTTAAAAAAAAGGAAATCATGTTTTTAATTCTATATAAATAGCTTTTCAATTTTTTAATTAAAATACCTTATAAGTGGTCTTTTTAGAAAAGTACACATAGGGGTGACTGGGAAATGTTTTTTTGACTTTAGTTAGCTTCAAGAGGTCCATGGTTCAATGCCAATTCCAATGACTGGTTGGAAGGCTAGGTAGCCCCTTAGCATCAGGCATATTTTAATCATTTAGTGCAATTTTTATTAAAAATAACTATTGACGAGAATTTGTTTCATTAATATCTTGTAAATGGTAAATAATAATTGAGTTCCATCTTTTTTTAAAGTGTTTAATTTTAAATCTCCCACATAGATAACCCATTTTTATTATAAATTCACTAAATTATAAAGTGTCAAAATTTGGGGGGGGGGGGGGGGATACCTGACTAGTTCACACATTTACTTCTCCTCACATAGACACAATATTGGTAGTGTCCAACATCCTCTTACTTGGCTTTTTTACATTTCATGTGTATTAATTTAGTCAATTAAACTAATTGCTCATTCTCATAAACACTTTTTCAGCTGAGCCTAATGTCCATTTGAGCATGCATTGTCACTTGTGCACTATTTGCTCGTACCTATCTAGACATATTGTAGGTTAAGTATGATGTACTCATATTGAGCATACTTTATTATTACAAACATAGGGGGTCACTGTTGATTATCTTGGGGATATTTTTGTGGACCCTATATTCTATTTCTTGTGCATATTTAGTTTTTTATAACTATTACCTATGCCCATTTAGTGACTACTTGCATAAATTGCTCTTGTATTACCAGATGTATTGTCAACAAAGCCTAATATTCATTTGAGCGTGCATTGTCACTTGTACATAGATTGCTCTTATTTCACCAGACTCATTTTAGATGTAGTCTGAAGTCTAACTCTAGAGTGTGCATTATTACTCTTATTTATGGTCATGTTAACTCCACTTGAGAGATCTTTGTTGAGGAGAGTTATTTCATCTCTAGTGATCCTTCTTGGAAAAGATAATTATGCTTCATGGCATGCTTATATGGAATGTTCACTCATGGATCAAGAACTTATTCCATTCTTATATGGATATATTCATGAGCCTATTGACCTAGCTCAATACAATGATTGGGCCAACTCTTATGAATATGTCTATGATCACTTATTACATGTTTCATGGGATTTACACAACCATATAGACCACATAGAGTGTCCCTCTACTATATAGAGCACTCTTCAAAGTCTTTTTGGAGATCTAGCTGAGACTTACATCATACCTCTTACTTCAGTACCCATTGTCTCTTCTGAGATAGTTATACTCTCACCTCCTGATTTCATTACCTATGATGGCATATCCATGGTGGACAGTGCTCTTCTTTCTATTGAGCCCCCACTATAGGATGAGATTCTACCAAACCTCAATTTTCTTATTATAGATTCTAATTCCATTCTTATATCAATTATTGCTCTTTAAGAGCCTTCACAGACTTGAATTTTGGAGGAATCCACTACTTACAGTATGATTACACATATTTTGAGCATCAACGACTCATCACTACCTGTGGACTTTCTTTCTTTAGTTGGTGAGTCATGTTCTACTCTTCACATGGATATTCTTTTAGTGAATGTTCCATGTCATTCTTCTGATTGGTTCACTCTAGTGTTATTACTTTTATATTATGTGCACATTCATGCCATAGATATGATTTGGACCACATTTAGAGATCTAACTACTACCTTCATCTTCCATTTTGGAATGGATAGACTTTAAGTACACACATCAGTTTCTTCCTTTTCCAAAAGGAAGAAATATTGTTTGATGTAGATGGATCTTTTACAGTATTCAAGTAGAGGATCTCATCATTGACCTTCATCATCTTGTGAGTTATACTTGAAGTAGTGATTGCTTCAACATCATCATTTGGGGGATATTTTAGTCTCCTCTTCTTTGATGTCTCTCCCTTAGGAGGGGAGTTTTTTCCCACTGGGTTTTCTCTTTTTCTCTACTTTATGAGATATTACATTGTACATTGGTACCTCATTAGGCCCTATTACCAAGACCCATTTTTTGTATCACTACCTACCTAAGCTATGCTTAGGGGGGATATTGGTGTAAGCCTTTTTCCTATGGGTTTTGGCTACATGACTACATTAGCTTTATTAGGGCTTTAGAGGTTATTTATGAAAATTAGTATCACATTCATTAGAATGTGAGGTTTTACTATCTCTCCAACCTATAAATACCTATCTTCCTTTGTATTCTTCATTCAGTGAACCTAGATTCATCAAGATTCTTAGTTGTGAGCTGTGACAACTTTGAGAGTTGTGAGAGCTGTGAACTTCATCTCATTATATAAGTAGTTCATCTTTATTATTTAATACATTGTGTTCAGTTTCTACTCTCTTCTAGATTTATTGATTCAATAGTTATGTGTGTTTACTCTATAGTCATGGTCAGTTATTGATGTCTTTAAGATCTTTGTTAACTCTTTATTGAGACTCCTCTAGACATCTAGACCAATTGTCTTCATCACCACTATAAAGGATAATGATACCCAAGTTTTTGAGGTATTGAATGGATGGATTTAGGGTTTTTATTTGATGATGAAGTATAGGACTTAATTAGACGATATGATTGTGAGAGGATGTTGTGATAGGCGATTGGGAAGTGGGACTAGAAATTACACATGTCATTGGACATGTTGGATGTTCAATATTTGATTGGTTCCATATGATAAAAGAATTTAAAGGATATAATTCTTCTATAATGTGTGATTCTTCTTTGATCCAATTATTTAAAGGATTATTGGCCATTTTGTTACTAATTTTGCCATTTTTTTAATTTTTAGACTTGATTATATCTCAACTTCTCCCTGGTACCTAACTTTGGGCTTCACCAAAGGAGTTTGATTTTTGACTTGATAGATGATGATTATTTTGAATCTGATAGTCCCTTAGTGCCTCAAAGAGGGTTTCATTAGGGGAAGACACTTTTAGATTAGGTTGATGTTTTGAATTTTTTTAATTTTGACTAGATGGATCGAGGTGATTTGTTTATCATGTATGAATTTTAAATATGGTCTTGGATCTTTGTATTTATGTCACATATTATGTTTCTTGTGGAAGATTCCAATGGTGTATGTTCTTGTTCATACCTATAGAGGGAGGTGATTAAATGATCATTGATAGGAAGAAAAGGATCTATGATGGATGAATGTGGGGGAGATGGTAGGATGAGGTCAATGAGTGGTGATGGGGAAATATGGTCCTTATAAGGGTTCCTAACAGACCCAATTTTGACATCAGATAAAATCTCCTCAAGATCAGTAAGAAAATCACTAAGACTATTTTTAGGACATGCATTCAAGGTAGGATTAGATCCACTCTGATTATCTTTGATAGATAAATATTGTAAGAAATATATTATGAATTTATCATCCTAAATAGAATCAAAAGATATACCCTATGATTTATTGACATAAATTGGAATTATCCTCAAAAATGTAGGCATAGCCATCATCTATTACAATATCTTTAAGGGATGATTTTTATGACAAGGAATCTAATTCAGATACTAGTGTTGAACATGACCCTGATACAGATAAGCCTAGTGTTGACTCTAATTTTGAATCTAATATACATGATGCAATGTTTCTAGTAGAATATTAATTACCAAAAGTGACCTCTTAATAAGGGGTATTTGAAATGATGGGTGAGAGGAAGATGATGGAGGGATAATGGATTCACCAAAAATGGATCCATGAAATAAGGACTCATGAGAGAAGTGAGGACTAGGTTCATGGGGAATAGACTTATCTTCGATGGAGGATTTGTCAAATATGGGGGGACCATGGACGATGGACTTGGTGTCTTGACCTTGGCTTAGAAAGGGAAGGGCTTAATCTTGATCAAGAATGGAAATTTGGCATTCCTCTTCTTATTTACCCTGGCATGTAGACCCATTTGATTCATTATCAATTTTGATGTCACCATAGTCAATGAGGTTTTGTACATAGTTTAAAAAATTGTGATATCAATTAATGGTATGCCTCTAGGTTTGGTGATATATGTAGTAGTGGTTGGATTTATACCAAGAGGGCTTAGGCTTAATAGCATCAAGATGCTATATAGGTGGATAAACCATCATGTCAAAGGCAACAAGTTTGTAGAAGAGGGATTTTTAGGATATAAGAAGAGGAGTATAGGGCCTCTCTTCACTTCATGACTTTGATGTGGAAGTATTGGACTTTATATCAGATGGTTATTTCTATGATTGGGTGGTCATATTTGATGATGAGGTGGCCAAGATAAGATTCCATTTACTAATAGAGGAAGGGGTTGATGATTTTAAATGACTGGTGGATGGAAGATTTGAATGGGACTTGGTGATATGGAGGCTATAAGTAGACAAACATGGATGGGTGTGGACTAAATGTAATGTTGGGTGGATGGGATAGAAGAATATAAAACATGGAGTGTTCATCTTAAGGAGATAAAGGGGTAAATCCATATTGGCCATAAGGTATTGATCAATCAAGGTGTTGACCAAAATTATTTTAGATGCCATAGATAAAGATGAGAGAAAGTATGGATGATTTGGTTTCCTAACCCTAATATATAAATAAAAGGGATTGAAAGGAAAGATTGACAAGATCAATATGGGATATGTGGAATAAATCTGGACATAGGCTTGATTTGGTTTGATCTCAAGTTTGACTAGATGTTTGATGTGATATGGTGTTTGATGAGGTAAGATAAGTTTAAGTAGATAAAATTAGGATGTGAGCTAGAATTTGATGATTTTGACTAGATTCTCTAATATTTGATAGGGGGATAGATTAGCCCAAGAAATGTGACTTTGATTAGGGATTGGTTGGATTAAGATTAGTTTAAGACTAAGATGATCATCTCAAATAGGATGAGATGATTTGATTGATAGGTTGATAATATTATGATTATTACTCAAACTTGATCAAACACAACCAAGATTAGAATCAGGACCCTAATATGGAAAGAGTTGTTTGCCAATGTGGATGATGACTAACATAAGACTACAAAGTTGATGAGATGGTTAGTATAAATAAAGATTATGAGGTAAGGATTGGTTGGACTATGATTAGGTTGGGTTGATAAGATGATGGATGAGGTGACTAAGAAAGACAAGGTCAATGCAAATAACCATTTTAGACTTGTGAGATTGAGTAATTCAAGGGGATGGGTGACTAGCTATGGATAAGGCAAACTTAGTCTTATGACACAAGGGATGATTAATGTAAAGGTTAAGTGACTAATACAAGGTTGGAATATGATAAGATGTGATAGATGGATGTCAAGACTTGATTAAGATATGTAAGCTATGGGGGTATGACTAGAGATATATGGATGAGACTAGGATAAGATGTGACTAAAATGAGAGGAGTGGTGAGAGGTAGGACCAGATGCAAGATGAAATGAGTTTAAAAGGATGTACATAAATTTACAAATAAAATATGTATAAGAGGATATGGAAAAGGACGTATAAAATGATATAAGGATATACAAGATGATGATATGAAATCTAGATAAGTGTGTATAGGCTTGGGTAAAAGGTTGGCTTGGCTCAAAAACAACATTGGTCTAGAAAAACACTCACTAAATTAAGCAAATAATAAACTTTTCATTATTAAACTAATTAGGAGTTTAACTCGATGATTGCACCATCTAATGACTTTACGAGTAAGGAGTTGATGATGAAAAATGTTTAGTCAACTAATTAACCCTTTCTCCTATTGTGAAGGTTAAGTTGGAATCGTACCAGTCTAATGATAAGATTCCAAAGGTTTGAATATGAACCTAAATATGCTAGGGTTTTTTTTAAAATATTTAAGAAAATAATAAATAGTCTATTAGATATAACATATTCCATTATAATTCAAAAATATACTATCAAAAAATGAATCAGTTAAGATATAAATATGTAATCAATCTTATCCGTTAGAGAAGAACATATGAACAAGACAATTTCTCAAAAAAAAGAAATTTGATTCAATAATATAATTTTATTCTAAGAATAATATTTTTCTTTGTTGTTATAACTTTTGAGTAAATACCAAGATAATAAATAAAGAGGCATAAAGATAAATTGAAGACAAGAAAATAAATCAGTTTATAGGCATATCTTCAATAATCAAATAACATAAACATAACTCAAAAATCAAAAGAAAAGATGCGAACAGTAACATATATCAACTAAGCAATTAAACAACAAACTAATTAAGAAAACTAAAAGTAATTTAAATTAATCTAGAATTAAAATAAAGATAACTAATATTAACTAAACTTAACACTAAACTAACCTATGAAACTTAATCTAATAAAATAAATAGTAAAAATTAATACAACTAATTTTATTAAAACTATACTAAACAAAAAATAAATTAGATTAATTAAAAACTAAGCTAAAATCAAATTTAAACTAAATTAGAAGTCAAATTCAGATAAAATACAATATACACAAAAAAGTGAGTCTCAATTAAAAAAAAAGTCATCTTATCAAAATAGATCATTTATTTAAGAAACAAAAATCCTTATTACAAAATATATTTAAAAGATAACTTTTACAATCAATCAAATCAATAATATGTCACAAATAGTGAAATTTTTATCATTATTCGAGTTGAATACTCAAATGTTTTACATAAAATTGTGTTGCCTAAGTAATATACTCAACCATCAAATAAAGTACCATTGGTCTATCTGTGTTGTTCCTCCCTTGAAATGAAACCTTGATCTCCTTTTATACTTCCAAGTTGGTTGAAAAAAGAAGTTGTAACCAACTTTAGTTAGTTACTTGTCAACTTTAAATAATTAAATTTTTAAAAGTCAATTAATAATGACAGTTATAAATTGAGATTTATTTAAGATTTTTAAATTCTTAAGATATCAATTAATTGATATTAGAATGGGTATTTCTTAATGGGTGGGGACTCTCTAGTCAACTAATAATAATAAGAATGACATTATTTCAATAAATAATAAAATAATTCATAGTTAAATGAAATTCATATCTACATAAATTCTATTTCACATATAATCTAAATTACTGAAGCATATATATATATATATATATATATATATATATATATATATATATATATATATCAAAGTTAAAGTCTATTTTTACTCCAAAAAATATCATTACTACAGTATCAAATTTATAAAATGTGATATCTTATCAAATTAAAGTTTACTTTGAGATGTAATTCATCTTTTTAATCACAAAAAGTCATCATAATTAGATAAAACTTCTATCATTGGTTCTCCCTTTTCATTCAAGAATTCATTATATTTCATTTGAACTACAATAAATTAAACCAATTTTGTACCTGAATCACTCTGATCATCATCTATCTCCAATTTGATTCGCTTCACTATTCTAGTTTTTGTTAGAGTTTTTAGATTCAGTTTAACTATTTGCATGTTTTCTTGAAGTGGATGGATGAATGATAGAAAGAGGTTATTTCCAAACTTATCTTTTTGCACTCTGAAATATGCATCTTTTGAGGTGGTGTAGGCTCACTAGAACATGATGGCAATGCAAGATTTATAAAATTATTTATATGGACTAGCTCATTGAATTGTTGTGGTGGCTCATTAATAACATTAACTCCTTTATTAATGGATGATTTAATAGGTAAACGATTAGGATTAACTTGTAACTTATGAAAAGATCTACTGTGAGAATGAGATCTAGCTCTGAATTTGTGACCCTAAAAATCTCTACTACCCTTGTGATTAGCAAGATTAAATGAAAATATACTCAACACATTTCAGAATATTGGGTCAGTGGTATCGAAATCAATAGAAATTTAAGCTCCTCTACTTGCATATCTAGGACCAAACCTTCTAACCCTAAAATCTTCTCCTTGAGTAAAAGCATAATCTAGTCCATTCATTCTTGCCACTAAAATTGGGATTCCAATTTCTCAATCTAATTTGGGGTCCATACCTTTCAAATCCATTTTAATTATTTCTTTATTACAAGTTCCTATCCATATGATTACGATGGGATCTCTATTTTTTCTTATTCAAATACAAAGTCTTTTCAATTTTTCATAATCATTCAATTGATCCTCTAGCAATTTATCTATTAGGTGCATTTTGAATCATGTTGTCATAGTTATGATTCTTTTGCCAACTACTATTGTCATTATTCCCATTTGAAGTTGGTTGATCCCAACCTGATATTCTAAATACAATCAAAATATTATCATCATCATCATTTGTCTAAACTAATAAATGAATATATCAACTATATAATCAATAATAAAAACTACACTTCTAGATTTCCAGCTTCTAGTCACTTTATAAAAAATTCTAGTTATATCAACAAAATGAACAAATCAAAGATGCAGCTATCATTATTTGAATCTAAACTTCCTTTATGTGAATTTTAATTTTGACTGTGTCATGTATCAATATAAAGATCAAACTTAAAATCATAATAATTATATAAAATTATATTCTTCATAATTTTATTTTAAATATTCTACCATACCTTATTGCATTTTATTATCACTGCACAGATGCAATCTTTATATATATATATATATATATATATATATATATATATATATATATATATATATATATATATATATATATATATTGTAAACTACACATATTTTTCCATCAAATTGACAACAAATTCATAACCATTGAAAGAATAATTTCAACAGAAGTTCAATTCACAATATTTTAAGCTTTGACATGGTCATATCTTGTTCAAAACATCATTTTGAAAACTTAGAATAACATAACTATATCGTAACTTTCCAAAACTATTAACCATTTTCTTGCTACTCTTCAATTAATGACATTGAAAATAAACTCAAAAAATGCATTTTGATATCTTTAAAATAAACTGCTAAATTTTAAAAAATTATATATTGCATGCCATCAAATTATGTGTATTGAAAATTTTCAACAAAATAATTTCCTAACATACCTAGAGTTTCATGACAAAACCACTTTCAAATCATCAATATTTTCATGAAAATAACCATTTCGAGTTCATTATTATACCAAGAATTAATGCATTTATGAAACCATAAATTGAAATCTAAACTGATATGACCAAAATCATCACTGGAACAAACTATCAACCAATTGAAAACTCAAAATCTAGAATATCACATATTTCCAAGATAATCTTCATTATTCACCAAACTTGGTTTCAAAACTAGGGATGAATAAATTTATAAATGATAATGAAAATGATTTAAATTATCAAAATATCATACTGTAAAATATAATATGATAAAACCTATAATGATAATTGATTTTTCAAACACTGATACTATGAAATCTTTCCAATTGAACTTATCACCAACAATCTCAAAATTTATGCAAGTAAAAGAATAATAACAAATAACTTATCTTGTAATAATTAATCAATAATATAATGCAAATTTGAAAACAATAATTTTCTTTCCATATAAATTATTTGGAGTGATAAACTGTAATTATCTTTTTGAAAATTATTCAATCTTCAATAATGGTATACCTATTAGTGCAGTGTCTACAACTTCCCAAACTTATCCAGGTAGAGTATGGCTTCCACTTCATGATTTCTTAAAATGACTATCAAAAATAAAAATAAACCTTTTTGTATACCATAACCCATGCATTAACTATTCCTGCGTACATGTTTCCATGTGGTTAGTTTCTTAACTCAAGGCATGTCATTAGCTGAGTACTGACTTGTTTAACAAGACTTTAAATATAGTAATGATCAAAATTATTACTAAAATTACAACTATCTTGTGTAGATCAAGGCATGAACAACTACATCAAATCCTTAGACTATCTTTTGATTTTCTTCAAATCTTAAAACATTCCTATGATACTTCACATTTAACCAACTTACCAATTGGGTTGCCAACTTGTCAACTTTCTCCATAGAACATTTAATGATATGACCCTTGTGATTCATTAATATCAAACATAGTTTAATTTTCAATAATTCATGAAATAAAATCACCTCATGTCCATTTCAAGTCTTCATGTTAGGCACACAAGATTGCATTAAACACTTACCATAAGATAGCATTTTAAATTAGAACCTAGAATCACTCAGGGTTATTTGATAACCCTTTAATTATAATAGCTTATGTTTCAAATTAAATCAAATTCTATTTATGACACAACTTATTATGTATATAAATTAATACTTGTAATTGAATTTTTAAATAAAATTAACTGAAAACCATCATGATAAATTCATATAATGCCTTCAATTTTGATTAAAAAATAATGAACATTATCATTTTCAAACTAAAAATACTATAATAATCACTTCAATTGAATGAAATTTGATTGACTATGTCCATTGAAATCTCATGACTGAAAACAAACATTCGATATACATACATATATATGCTAATTTTATTCATTCAACCATTAATACTTTTCAAACTCACTGTAATATAAATATGAATTCATAAACTAATCATTATCAAATAATTTAATTGAAAACATGTGTGTTCATAAACCTATTAATTGACTTAGGTCCCTGACTACAATTTTATATTTTATGATTAGGTCATCACTATGACAGATAGGAGTAAATTTTTAAAAAAATTGTAAGGGTACAAAAAATAGTCATCATACTAGTGACCTTACTAGAGTAAGTTTTAAATATGAAATTGAGTAGTAATCAAATTACCTATTATAAGAAAAATAATTTTGAGAATGTGATCCAGGTAAATCATTTCTCAAGTAGCTATGGACAAAATCCTTTTATAATGATTTTCAATAAGGGATGGAATGTTCGGCTAGCATGGCATGAATAAAAGGAATAATATAAAAAAGGATTTGGACTAGATACTTAAACAAATACAAAAGTCTCTAATAATTTTTTTTTTAAAATGTATTACTTTAGCAACTAGTCATAACTCAGTATATATTGTTCATATATAAATAAACTGAGCTTATAAAGAATAATATCTCCAAATAACTGAAACTTGTAGTTGTATTACAACATCTTTGTATTCTTCCTCCATAACATGAATACTTCATCCACTTGAAACATTTTTTGATCTTTTAAATGTAAAATGCAAATAGAAATAAGAAACAAATAAACAAACAAACAAACCATAAAGAGACAATAGAACAAGAACACAAAAAAAGAAGCAATAAAACTAAAAATAAAGCAATAAATCTTCAAAAAAATTAATTATGAAACAACTTTAAATGATGGTCATTAATTGAATAACAGAACCAGTTCCCATCAATATTTTTCAAGTGAAAAGCATTATTCCCAAGTGTAGTTACAATATAATAAAGACCAAGCCATAATTAATTAAATTTATGATGTTTACTAGGATCTTCATTAGTTTTATCCTAGTATAAAACTAAATCACCAACTTTGAATTTTTTAATATAATTTTTTTTATCGAAAACTTTTTCAATTTTTGTTTAGCCCTTTCTAATTTTTATAATATTATTACTTTTGATTCATCAAAAGCAATTAAATCATGTAATCTTTGTTTAATCAAATTAGTATCTTTATAAACATATTGAAAAGTAGTTCTTGCTAAAGAAATATGAAATTCTATTGTTAAATTGGTTTCAAATCCATATGTCAACATGACGGGTGAATAACCAATTGCCACCTTGACAATAGTTCTATTAGCCCATAAAGTTTCAAAAAATTTAAGATGTCAATCTTGTTTATTTTTATAAACTAACATTTTTATGATTGAAATTAGAGTTTTATTTGTTGACTCAATTTGACCATTATCCTAAGGGTAATATTTATATGAACGACTAAATATAATAGAATATTTTATCAAAAAAATTAAAAAATTATTTGAAATAAATTAAGGACTATTATCATATATGATTTGATAATAAATTTTAAATTTACATACAATATAATTTTTAAAAAATTAAATTGTTTCACATGTTATAAAATATTTATGAGATTTGACCTCTGGTCATTTAGTGAAATAATCCATTGTTGTTAAGAAATATCTATGACCAACAGATGAAGGAGGGTGTATATTTGAAATAAATTTAATACCTCATTTTGTGAATGCTTTTTCAATAATCAGAGGATTTAAATACATTGCAAGTAACTTATATCTACCAATAAATAATTAACATGGCATACAAGAATGAATTAACTTATAAACATCTTGAAATAATATAGACCTATAATAACCTGCTCATAAAATCTTATGAACACTATTTTTTCAAGCATAATATCCACCATAATTTATTTCATGACAACCTATAAGAAATTTTTAGGTTTGATTATGTGTAAGGCACCTTAATAAAACATCATCTCTATTTTTATAAAACAAGAAATTTTTTAATAAATAAAAAATTAAACCTCTTAAATGTAAAGAACGTCTTTATTTTTAACAAAATTATTAGGACAAGATTGACTTTGAAAATAGAATACTAAGTCATGATATCAATTATATTTATAAGGCATACAATCCCATTCTTTCATTTCAAAATCAAACTTGAAATGTTTAAAAAAATCAGATATTTTCATGGTCTTTAAATGAGGCTTTGTGTTCAAATTATCATCAAATGACAACACCAAAATATTAATATTTGAAGAAGAATTTTTAGGTAAATGTTTTTCCAAGTCATTACATTTAATTGTCTTTAAAGCTTTGAATTTGAGATCAAACTCTTGAATTCGTAATATCCATTTTGTAATCCTTCCTTGAATAGTTAGTTATTTCAAGAGATAAGATAAAATAAGTACATTATATCACACTATAAGTTTGTTTCCCATCAATACATAATAAAATTTGATTAAAGAGAAAATTAATGATAAAATAAATTTATCAATAAGAGGGTACCTAATTTTAGCAACTTTTAATACTTGAATTATATAATCAATTGTTTTTTCATCATTATTTTCAATTATTTGCATAATAACATTTCCAATTGTTTTTTCAATCACATTAACATAATGAATGAATGATTTATTAAAATATGGTTTAGCAAGTACTAAAAAATTGAAATGGCATCTTTAATGTTATTAAATTGTAAATTAGCACCTTCATTTTAAGTAGAAGATTTATTTGTCTTAAGTAATAATTGTAGAAGATTAAATTTATCAGCAAAATATGATATGAATTTCCTAATAAAATTAATTTCACCAAAGAAAGATCATAAATTAGATTGATCTTTAGGAAGAGGTAACTCTTTAATGGTTTTAATATGTTCAAGATCTATGAAAATTACATCTTTATAAATGATGTCTTAATAATTTACCTTTAGTAACACAAAAAATTGATATATTTGAATTTATAGAACTACCATACTTTCTACATCTTATAAAATTTTTATGAAAATGATCTAAATGATTTTACATATTTTTTAATGAATGATAAAATCATGAAGATATACTTGAATAACAATGCCAATTAAGTCATCAAATGCAACATGCATAGCTCTTTGAAAAGTAGGTCTTGTATTCATTAATCCAAATGACATTCTATTATAAGCAAAAGTTATTCTATGAGTAGTAAAAGTTGTTTTATGTCAATCTTCAAGATTTATAAAAAATTAATTATAACTAGAAAATTCATATAATAACATCATTTTAAACCCTACAACTTGTTGCAAAATCTGATCTATACTCGCTAAGAGAAAATTATCCTTAACACTAGCCTTGTTCAAGTCTCTAAAATCAACACATAACCTGATATCACCATTTTTATTTCTAATTAGTACTAAATTAGATACCCATTTAAAATACTTTACAAAAAAAATGATATCAAGATCAATCATTTTATCGATCTCTTTATTAATGGTGTCCTTTAACAAAGGGCTAATTTTTCATATTTTTTGTCTTACAGGTTTAATACAAAATTTTATAGGTATATCATATTTAATATTATCTATATTATAACATTTAAGATATTTGTATGACTAAGTGAACACATCAATGAACTCTTTGAATAATTAAAAAAATGTCACCTTCTCACTTGTAATGCATTGAATTCCTAAATACACATATTTAGGATCCTCTTCTATACCTAAATTTATAAGAATAGTTTTACCTATCATTCTTCTAAAAATTTCTTTTGTTCTAGAAATTTTAAGTTGATCATTAGGTGTAAACATAGATTCCAAACTAACTAAATTAGTAGGTAATTTATTGTTACTTAATTGCAGAAAATCTCCACAATTTAATACATAATCATCATGATTAAAATGATTTTTTTAATAAAGAAATGTATGTGTTCATCTTAGCTAAAAACATGTCAATTATCATTCAAATCTATAATTTTAGGTCAAAATAATTAAAAAAATACAAGTCTATGATTGGTTCGCTCTCACTTAGAGTTGGGCTTGAAGCAAAAACAACAATCTTATCAACTCTATTATTATAATCTCTAATTATGTGAGTGATACTAAAAGATTCAAAATATTCAAGAAAAGATCAAAAATTTTGAGTATAATGATGTAAATGAGTTTGATTAGTTTTTTTAATTTTCTAAACTTGCCTAACAAATAATTTAGAATTTTTAAAGACTTATAAATATTTGATATTAAACTCAATAGCGTTTTCCAAACCTAAACATAATACTTAAAAATAAATAGTATTATTAATTTTTTGAAATGATAATTTGTGATCATAATGAAATATCCTATTGATAGGAGAGATTAAAAAAATTCCAACACCATTTCCTAGTTGAGAATAGGCTCCATCAAAATATAGTGACCATATAATATTTTTATCAAAGAATTATTCTTGCTAATTTTATGATCCGTCCAAGTTCATTAACTCATAAGTTTTAGTACCTATTTCAACATAGGCAACATTGGAAAGATTAGTTGATTCTATAGGTGTACTAAACCAATCATCTTTTTTTATAAAAAATAATCTCATTACTTATGCGAACCCATATAGTGTCTTTTCTGATAAAATAACCTATTGACTTTGACCAATCTCTTCCTAATAACATAACATAATTACTATAAATGTCTAAAATTTGGACATTAATCATTTATATAATTCTTTCATCTTGAGCAATTTTAATGACTATATCCCAAAAGTTACAACTTTTAATTTGTCTTGAATCAAATCTAGTAAGCTTCTTATTATCAATTTCATAATAAATACCTAATTGAACTGTAATAAATTTGGGCATTATGTTATTTGAATCTCTTGTATCTAAGATAAAATTATGAATTAACTTACTAACAATTTAGATTAAAACATAAAAATGAGGTACATAATCTACAGAAGGATCATAGTTTTGAGTAAAAATAGATGTTTGTTCATTACTATCTTCTTCTTATAAGCCTACATCATTTTTAGAATTTATATTTTTAATAAATTCATTAATTTTATCAAATTATCCTAAAAGGTTAATTGCTTGTAATAATGAAAATTCAGATTTAATTTTAGATAAATCATCAATTAGATTATAAGATCTAACATCATATTGTTGAATCTGAGTATAATTCTTAGGTTTATAAGGTTGATATTAAGTATTATTATAACTAGTTAATAAAGAAATGCTTTGTGAAGAATTATCAGATGAATTATTTGAAAAAATATTCTGAGTTCCTTTACTTTTATCTTTAGAATAAAAATTATTATTAGCTATTTTATTATTTTGAGAAGAATTATGATTTTTATTTTTAGCATTAATAACATAAGCACCTTCATTTTTTTGATAGATCATCAAGATCACACATGTTTATTTTGTTTTTTAGATCAACAAATATACTATCTTTCCCTTGAATAAACTTTTTAAATTTTTTAACAGCAATACATAAATCTAGATCATGATCCAATTGACACAAATTACAGTAATGAGCAACTTCTTTATGTTTACTAAAATAATTATTTTATTAAATGAAGAAGGTTTATCATTTAATTATGTTTTAACGGCAACTAGTTCTTTTCCTAGACTTTGAATGGCTTTTAAAAAATTTACATTTTCTAAATTTAGACATGTAAAAGACCTATCTTTAAACCCAATAAATTTAAGCTTCTTTTCATACTCAATGTAAAATGATTCAGTTTCATTGTATTTCATAATGTCTTTATCCTCTCAGACCATTTTATAGTTCAAAGGTAAATCACTACAAAATTAAAGTTTAGATAATTTTTTAGAAAGTTTAAGATTCATGAGGAATCTTTTGATGCAACATAGTAATTATAGTAATGAAATGATATATATTTTCACCTATATCAGTAGAAAAATTTATAAGATCATTGACAAGGTCTAAATCTTCTTTAGCTTTTCCAAAGGATAATTCTAATCAATCTTCACTATTCTTCCAAGTGCTAATAGCTTTGGCAAGTAAACTAACAAAAGCTTGATAAGATTTTCCTTCAAGTGTTTGAGCATTAAATATTAACTAAATATTTTCACTTATTATAATAAGAGTAGCACAAATGAATTTAAATGTTTTTAAATGATCCTCCCAAGATTCCCCATAAGCTCTAAATTTTTTTGGTATATTTAATCCTTTAAGGGAAGGTAACTTACCTAGATGATTTCCAATGTTAAATGAATTTATATAAATCCATGGATTTAATGCTATTTGTTGTTCTAATTTATCTTCAAAACTAGTTTTATCTTTAATGAGATCATCTTTATCTCAATTGTTTTTTAGACCTTGAATCATATCTTTTATTCTTTATTCTATTTGTTCTTCCATTGGAAGTTTCAACAATCTCTTCTACTTGAACTAATTGATTTTATTGAACCTGATTAGATTGATTAAATTGTAAATTTGTATCAATAGATTTAGAGGACATAACCAGATCATTAAAAAGATAAGACTCAGAAATAAAATGAGTTCCAGGTCTAAGATTAATAACTAAAACTCTAGCTCTATCTTCTCAAATTTATCTATTTCTATCTAAAATATGTTTTTGAGCTCTATGAGTAAGATTAGCATACTAATCTGACTCAAATTTTATAAATTATTCTTTATTTATCACTTTTATGATATATTGAAGATTACAATGCTGATTATACCATGTATAATGAGTTAAATTAAAAGTAACGTCAACTTGATCATCAATAATATCAATTCTAGGTTGGATAACAAGAGGTTGTCCTCTAAGTACCATGTACAAAAATAAAATAAAACTTTAAAGAAATAATATTTTTGAAATATTTTCAATAGATTCATTAAATTGATTGATGATGAAAAATATTTCGTCAACTAACCAACCTTTTTACCTATATGAAGGTTAAGTTAAAATTTTACCAGTCTAATGGTAAGGTTTTAAAGGTTTGAATATGATCATAAAGATATAATTTATTTTTTAATATTTTAAGAAATAATAAATAGGCTATTGAATATAACATACTCCATTATAATTCAAAAATTTACTATCAAACAATGAGTTAGTTCATATCTAAATACATAATCAATCCTATCCAACAAAGAAGAGCCTATGAACAAGACAATCTCTTGAAGGAAATAAATCTGATTTATTAATATAGTTTTGTTCTAAGAATAATATCTTTCTTTGTTATCAATAAGATGTAGAAGGATTGATGAAGTGGTTTGGTTGTGCCCAACCCCACTCAATTTTGAATTTCAAAGGGTGTTTATCGGTTGGATGTGGCTATTTACTCGATGGTTTCAATGTGATCAAAGTATTAATGGTTTTATAGTTCTCTTAGGGACTAGGCCCTCAGTTTGTGCCCTATAACTGGTTATAACTCTGGTAAAAAAGTTAAGAATAGACTTAAAAAATTATATCTTGCTTTATTGTTATAACTTTCAAGTAAATACCAAGACAATAAACAAAGAAGCATAAAGGTAAAATGAAGACAAGAAAAAAAATTAGTTTATAGGCATATCTTTAATAATCAAATAACATAAACATAATTCAAAAATAAAAGGAAAAGATGCAAATAATAACATCTATCAATTAAGTAATTAAATAACAAACTAATTAAGAAAACTAAAAATAATCTAATCTAAAATAAAACTAATCCCAATATTAACTAAACCTAAGAAACTTAATCTAATAAAAGAAATCTGAGATAAATAGTAAAATTAATACAACTAATTAAATTAAAACTACACTAAATAGAAAATAAATTAGATCAATTAGAAACAAGTTAAAATCAAATTTAAACTAAATTAGATGTTAAAGTCAAATAAAATACAACATAAACAAAAAATATGAGCCTCAACAAAAGAGAGTCATCTTAGCAAAATAAATCATTTTATTTGAGAAACAAACATCTTTCTTACAAAATATCTTCAAAGGATAACTTTTAAAATTAATCAGATCAACAATATGTCACAAACAATAAATATTTCATCATTATTCAAGTTAAATACTTGGATTCTACACATAGAACTACATTGTCTAAGCAATATATTCAACCATCATAGAAATTACCATTAGTCTATTTGCGTTGTTCCTCCCTTCAAATGAAATCTTGATCTCATTTTATACTTCTAAGTTTGTTGAAAGAGGAATCAATAGCTAACTTTAGTTAGTTACTTGTTAACTTTAAATAATTAACTTTTTAAAAGTCAACTAATATTGGTAGTTATAAATTAAGATTTATCTAAGACTTTTAAATTTTTAAGAGATCAATTACATGAAATTAGACTGGGTATTTCCTAATAAGTGGGAACCCTTTAGTCAACTAATAATAATAAGAATAACATTATTTCAATAAATAATAAGATAATTCATAGTTAAATAAAAAATTTATCTACATTAATTGTATTTTGCATATAATGTAAATTACTTAAGCATAATTATAAATATCAAAGTTAAAGTTTATTTGTACTCAAAAAATATCATTACTATATTATCAAAAAATTTAAATGTGGTAAGTCTTATCAAAATAAAGTTCACTTTGAGATGAAATTCATCTTTTTGATAACAAAAAATTATCAAAATCAAATAAAACTTATATCACTGGTTTTACCTTTTCATTCAATCATTTATTATATTCCATTTGAAATGTAGTAAACTCAACCAATTTTGTACCCAAATCACTCTCATCATCATCTATCTCCAATTTGATTCACTTCACTATTCTAGTTTATGTTAGAGTTTTAGATTTAGTTTGACTATTTGCACATTTTCTTGAAGTGAACAGATACATGACAACAAGAGGTTTTTCCAAACTGATCTTCTTACACTCTAAAATAGGCATCTTTTGAGGTAATTTAGGATCACTAAAACAAGATTTCACTGTAAGATTTAATAAAAAATTTATATGGATTGGCTTATTGACTTGTTGTAGTGGCTCATTAATAACATTAACTCTTTTAAGACTAGGTGACTGAATAGACAAATGATTTAGATTAGTTTGTAATTGATGAGAATATCTACTATAAGAATGGGATCTATCTCTAAATTTATGACCCCAAAAATACGTACTACCCCTATGATTACTAGGATTAAATGGAAAACTACTCAACACATTTCAAAATGCTAGGTTAGTGGCATTGAAATAAATGGACAATCAGGCTCCTCTACTTGCATATATTGGACCAAACCTTCTAGCCATAAAACATCCTTTATAAATTTGCCTATTAAGTGTATTTTGATTCATGTTGTTAGAGTTATGATTCATTTCCCAACTAAAATTTTTAGTATTCCTATTTGAATCTGGTTGATCCTAATCTAACATTCTAAATACAATTCTAAATATATTCAAAATCTATTATCATCATTTGACTGATCTCAAAAATGAATTTATAAACTATAGAATCAATAATAATAATTGCACTTATATATTTCCATCTTCCAATCATTTTATGAAAATTTCTAATTATATCAACAAAATGAATAAATCAAGGATTCAACTTTCATTACTTAAAATTGAACCTCTTTTATATGATTTTCAATTCTGAATATTCATGTATTAGTATAAAGATCAAACTTAAAATCATAATAATTACATAAAATAATATTATTCATAATTGTATTTCAAATATTTTGTCGTACCTTATTGCATTCTATTCTCACTAGACAAATGTCATCTCAATATATATAGTATATATATTATTCATAAATTGCAAATTGCACATATTTTTAAATCAAACTAACAACAAATTCATAACCAATAAAATAATAATTTCAACAAAATTTATATTCACAATGTTGTAAGCTTTAACATGGTCATATCTCATTCAAAAATATCATTTTGAAAACTCAAAATAACATAACTTTATCACAACTTTTCAAAATTGTTAACCATTTTCTTACTACTCTTCAGTTCATGATTTCAAAACTAAAACTTAAAAAATGCATTTTGATATCTTTGAAGTAAACCTATGAATTTTATAAAATCATATATTGCATGCCATCAAATCTTGTGTATCAAAAATCTTCAATAAAATAATTTCTTAACATACCCAGAATTTCAAGACAACCACATTCAAATCATCAATATTTCCATGAAAATAGCCATTTCAAGTTCATTCTTATACCAAAACTTAATGCATTTATGAAAAATTTTAAATCCAAAATGATATGACCAAAATCATCACTTGAATAAACTATCAACTAACTAAAAACCCAAAAGCCAGAATATCACATCTTTCCAAGAGAATCTCCATTATTCACCAAACTTGATTTCATAACAAGGAATGAAGATATTTATAAATGATAATGAAAATACTTTTAGTTATCAAAATCTCATACTGTAAAATATATTATGATGAAACCCTGAATGATAACTGATTTTTCAATCCAAAAAATGATACTATGAAAATCTTTCCAATTGACCTTATCACCAACAATCTCAAAATTCATGCTTGTAAAAGAATTACAAAAAATCATTTATCTTGCAATAATTTATCAATAATATCATGTAAATTCAAAAACCATAATTTTCTTTTCAAGTGAATTATTTGTAGTGAAAATTTTTAATTATTTTTTGATAATTATTCACTCTTCAACAATGGCATACTTGTTAGTGTAGTGTATGTAACTTCCCAAATTTATCTAGGCAGAGTATAGGTTTTATTTTATTATTTCTTAAAATTATTATAAAAAATTAAAACAAACCTTTTTGTATACCATAACCCATGTATTAACTATTCCTACTTATGTGTTTTCATGTGGTTGGTTTCTCAACTCAAGGCATGTGATTAGTCAAATGCTAACTTGTTTATCAAGACTTTAAATTTAGTAATGACCAAAATTCTTAATAAAACTCCAAATAACTTTCACAGATCAAGGCATGTAAAAATTCATTAAATCTTTAGACCACCTTTTGATTTTTTTTAGATCTTGAAATATTCCTATTATGCTTCACATTAAACCAACTTATCAATTGGGTTGTGAACTTGTCAAATTTTCCCATCGAACATTTAATTATATGAGACTTATAATTTACCAATATCAAACATAGTTAAATTTATAATATTTCATGAAATAAAATTCACCCTATGTCCATTTCAAAGTCTTCATGTTAGGCCCACAACATTGCACTGAACACTTACCATAAGATAGCATTTTATATTTAAACCTCGAACCACTGAGGATTATTTGATAATCCTTTAATTATAATATCTTAGGTTTCAAATTACTTCAAATTCCATTTATGTCACAACTCATTTTGTATCTATATTCATACTTGTAATTAGAGTTTCAAATGAAACTAATTGAAAACCTTCATGACAAATTCATATAATGCCTTTGATTATGATAAAACACTAGTGAGTATTGTCATTTTCAAACTAAAAACACTGTAGTAATCAATTCAATTGAATGCCCTCTGATAAACTCTACCCATTGAAATCTCATGACTAAAAATAAATATTCGATAATGATATATGTGTGTGTGTGTTAATTTTATTCATTCAACCATTAATGCTTTTCAAAACCACTATAATATAAATATGAATTCATAAACTAATCATTATCAGATCATTTAATTGAAAACATGTGTATTCTTAATACTACTAATTAACTAAAGTCCTTGACTACATTTTTAGATTGTATGACTAGGTCATCACTATGACAAATAGGAGTATAAATTTTAGAAAATTGTAAGGGTACCAAAAATAAGAATAATATAAATCTTTAGGTTGTTGACCCATTACAAAATATTCCAAACCATCTCAATTCCATTTTCACATTATGATCAATTATGAGCTAATAATGAATCCAAAAATAAGTTTCCTATTATAGACGAAAGGTCCTGTAATAGGCTATACAGGCTCACTCAGGGTGTCCCCAATATATGCAAGGTACATAGGGTTTGACTTTGTATAAGGTGCTATCTAATGCTTGGTTCAAAAAAATAACATCTCACCTTCATAAAAGACTTATATGTGGTTAATCACTTGGACTAAGGATAGTTGTCCTCGATATTTATACTTCATCGAAACATAGAGTGTGGATTTATGCATGGTGATGAAATCCAAGGTCACGATCCCCCTAAGACTATAGAAAGTGCATGAAATTTATTTTTGTGTCATGTTGCCCCTATAAATAAAATGAGTGGGTTTATTAGTTTTATCCTCTAAGACTCATCACTAGGATGTAGGGAGAAGAGCATACACCATTTTAGCTTTTGGGTATAGACAAATAGACCAAAAAATAATTAACTAATTTAAATAAGTGTGATATATATAAAGATATATACAATATGATTTTTTAAATGCCAAAATATTTAATAGGCATCTTGAAAAGTAAATGATTAGTAGTTTCAATTTTGCAAGCTTGAAGGGTAACCTACAAGATAAAACATTAGAGAAAGACAAAAATGTGTTAAAACATGACCTGCAAGACAACTAGTTACTAGTTTCTTAGCTGGTCAAAATTGCCTCTAGCAACTGTAAAATTGCACTTTCATAGTCAAATATTCAAAACTAATTCTAGAGATGTAAATACCATAAGTAAGAGTAAAAATTTTCAACAAAGAGATCTATGGTTTTGTAGATAATTTATCTAGTTGTGACCATGTAGTTAGGTAAAACTTCTTATGGTCAGTCAATACTACCTCCATGAACAAAAAACACCTATATCGAGAGGTGATTTTGCAACTGATGAAAAAATGATAAACCTTAAGACAAACTACAAAATAAAGGTGTTTAGAATGCCCAAAAATATATAGTTTTTGTTTTAAAGTATATTTATATCATATACCACCAGATAGATGTGTTTGAAAGCTATCAATGTCAAAATCCTAGATAGGTCTACAAAATTGCCTATAAGGATCAATATTGCTTCTATCGATAGGCTTTTCTACTTTCAAAAAGATTAAAATATATACAAATTATTATAAATATAAAATATTCTTAAGATGATTGATGTCTTATATATTTAAGTTATTTACAAAACCTACTGAGAAAAGATAAAATTAACATTAACAACTATTTCTCAAACAGATTCAAAATAGATTGTGAGACCTCAAAACTACCAATAGAGATCAGAATCCCCTTTATTGAGAGGTTGTTTTACAAAGACAAAATTATATATATATATATATATATATATATATATATATATATATATATATATATATATATATATATATATATATATATATATATATATATGATTAAAGATGAAAGACTAGAACGATAGGAAGTATTATCTAGTATGTTATCAAAACTACCTCTGCAATTTTCAATACCACATTTAGGATTTAAACCGTGACTATAGACATGTGATATTGCAGAGTATAATCAAATGGGTGGTTTTATGTATTTTTTATTTTGTCTAAACAGAATATACTCTTCCCTTTAATAAGATAACAACTAGGGAGAGACAACAAAACTATTAGAGAGAGAAATGCTCAAGTCTAGTTAGTGATTTTATTCCTATTTAAAAATCACTTATTGTAGAAGCAAAATCATAGATAATATTTAAAAATTAAAGTGAAGATAAGCAATTTTGCTTTATATAGTAAATATGCCTGGTTTAATAGTGATAAAACTTTGATTTTTATTCATGTAAGACAATCAAGTTAGCTCAAAGTATATAAAGAAACAAAGAGTCAAAATGCCTAATTTTTGACCTTAATATAATATTTAGTCAAAATCATCACTATATTGTCAAAAATATAGATGATTTTCAAAATCACTTCTATTAAGAGGCAATTTCATAAAAGGCCAAAAAAATTCCAAAAAAGTTCAATGGTTAGCAGTTAGTCCATGCAGTTAGTCAAAACAAAAACTCAGATGTGCAAAATCACAACTACAAGACTGAAGTTTATAATGCAATACCTTTCTTCACCTGGAACACGAAATTTTTGAAATTTTGAGCCCAAATTTGCATTCAATCTGAATTTCTAGCTTGATTAACACACTTAAACCATAAGTGGTTAGTTTAAGAGGAGGGCTCCCATTGTGGTCACCAAATGTGAGATGATACATTTGAGCAATAGATTTTAATTATGCAAGTTAAATAAAAAATGGCCAAATCTACAATATACCATTAAAATTAGAAACCATTAGATCAAAATGAAATAAAATGAACATTTAAAAAAAAATCTAATCTAAATCTAAATGTTTTAATCAATATTCAAACAAAAATACTAAAGATTATAGATGGATATTGCTTACAAATAGACTCAAAATTTTAGCATAATGTTAGTTTGATCAAAATACTTGGATTTGTTGATATCATGATGTAGATGACTAATGGATTTGATCATAATATTGGGATAGAATATATTAGGTTAATAATTATTTTTAATGGAGGATTGAGTGGTGTTTAAATAGGCAAGGGAGGGAGATTCTTCAATGAGTTAAAAATTTATTGGAAGTTTCTAGAGAAGAAGATTCTAGAGAGAAAAGAGGGAATTCTAAAGAATTTAAAATTCTTTATAATTCTCTAGAGAGGAAGAAGGGTGGTGGAGAGTTCTATATTCCATTAGGTAATCTATATGGGGAGGGGGGGGGAGGGCGACGAGGGGGCAGGCTTGTAGGAAAGGCTAGGAGTAGGTAGGTAGGTGGGTCACGGGAATTTTAAATTCCCAAATATTAGTCAAGTGGGATTAGTTAGTAGATAGTGAGAATTTAGATGAATTAATAAATTATTGGGAATAGGTAAGGCTAGTATGATGAATAATAATTAAGGGAGATCGGACATAACTATCTAATTATGACTATGGTTACAAGATTAATTACGATAAATAGTGGGATTAGTGGAATATTTAGGGTGAGTAGATTTAGGTGCCTATAAGAAGAATATCTTTTCTTGGAAAATGAAAAGATTGATGAATATCATGAGACGTAGAGTATTGTCCACCCAGGATGAATCATTATATAATGATTCCATCGAAGATGAGTATGTGAAGCAAATAAGGAGTGAGTGGGCAATCAAAGTTACTGCCAAAAAACTCTATAAAAATGTTACCCACCCACTTACTAAGTAATGCCACTTTATTATTTTTTTCAATATTTTTTTCCTATTTGCTTAATAATATTAATCTATCATGTATTATGTTTATTTTTCCCAACCGCCTATTAAGTAATGTCACTCCCTTATGTTTTAAATAATATTTTCCCTATGTCTTTAAAAATCTTGAGTTGGCATGTATTATGTTTATTTTGCCTAGTCGCCTACCAATAATGTCACTCTCTTCTATTTTCAATAATATTTTTCCTATTTGTTCAATAATTTTGAGATGTCATGTATTATGCTTATGTTTCCCAACCACCTACCAAGTAATGTCACTTTCATCTATTTTTAATAATCTTTTTATTATCTTCTCAATAATCTTGAGCTAGCATGTATTATGTTTATGTTGCCTAACCACTTGCCAAGTAATGTCATTCTCTTCTATGTTCAATAATCTTTTTCCTATTTGATTAATAATCTTGAACTAACATATATTAATTTTATGTTGCCTAATTGCCTGCCAATAACGTCATTCTCTTATATTTTCAATATTTCCCCCCTATTTTCTCAATAATCTTGAGCTAACATGTATTATGTTTATGTTTTCCAATGGCCTGCTAAATAATGTTACTCTCTTATATTTTAAATATATTTTTCTATTTATTTATTAATATTGAGCTAACATGTATTATGTTTATGTTTTCCATCCATCTACCAATCTCACTCACTTCTATTTTTAATAATCTTTTTCCTATTTTCTCAATAATCTTGAGTTGACATGTATTATATTTATGTTTTCCTTTTTAGTCATTTAAAATGTCATTTTCATGCAATGAGTGTCACTTGAGACCACCTTATCCTTATATTAGACTTATACCTATCTTAGGGCCTCTCTTGATCACTTTCAAACTTTTGTACGATTCTAACCCATCCCAAGATATACGAAAAGTAGCATTAAGCCTTCACTTAGGTACCCAGGTCACTTTTCATCCATTCCTGACACCAATACATTAGTGAAACCCTTTAGACTATAGTGCACTACACTATTGGCAAAGGGGAAGCACTAACGTCCCCTTGATATTTTCACCCCCAACATATATCTTTTCCTTTTTCAAAAACACTTTAGGGTTAGCTTAGACCCATTTCATGTTTCGATAAGCACTAGAATGCTATATATAGATCACTTTCATGCATTTATCCCCTAAATGGAAATCAGATGTAAATATTCACAAAAAACTCAAATAGTTTTTAAAATTAAGGTCATTGATCCCTATTCTTCCCTACTTCTACATATACCCATCTATAATATATGAGATCTTAGATTACTCAAATTTATAGTCCCAAGTTATACTCAAAGAATTCAAATTGACACTCATACTAGCATTTATTTGCACTAGATTCTCTTCCATTGCCTAAAAAACTTTTATTTCTATTTAGATTTAGATACACAAGTTTGATGGATCCATTTCATGAAGAAAATGTTAGACAAATCCCCAAAAAATATATTTTACACAAGAATTTCAATTATATGAGAAATAAAATTCAAAATGTCAATAAATACAAATAAGTATCAATGGTTTGCATCACTCTTCAGCTAGTAGTGCACACATTTCACTTGCTAATGTATTAGAGACTATTTTTAATGAAGTGGAAAATGTAAACTCACAACTTGGTACAATGTTGCATCATATAGAGGTCATGAAGCAATTTTATTCTGATAAATTGTCATATGAAGATGTTAAGAAAAAAATAACAAAATAAGCTCTGTGTGCTTTGTTTGTTAAGCCTGAAACTAACCAACCTCCACTAACGAATTGTAAAACACATTAGTATTTATTCCTATGTTTATGAGAAGATGAATAATAACTTTTGGGATAGGTGGTGGATGGTGTTTGATGAGCCTCCATGCAAAAATAATGAGGTTCAGTTAAATTTTTTGAAAAAATTATATTGTGAGTTTATATATCTAGAAATTCCAAACTATTTTGACATGAAGGCCTCCTAAGGTAGGGGAGGTGGGTCTTCATTTAATAGACCTGATGTTAGGCGAGACCAAAACTATCATAACCAAACTTAGAGAAATAGAAGGACAATATCACATGCCTATATTACTAATTTTTTTTATCATAACATATAGATAGACACCCTTGAGGTGGTTATGAGTTTGACACAAGTTATGATTGATCATGGTATGCATACATTGAATACTTATACTCAACCTACAGGTGGTGATAGTGGTAGTGGTAGTGGTGGTGATGGCGGTAGTGGTATTGATGGTAGTGGTAGTGGTAGTAGTGGTTTTGGTGGTGTTGGTATAGGTGTTAGTATCATTCCTCCTACTCATGTTATAGTTCCTGTGCATCATTGCACATAATGTGGGAGGAAGTGTTTAGGACCTCATATTTAGGTGTGACATACATAGAGTACATTTATGGAAGCTAACATGGTAGAGCATATGCCATCTATAGATGCTTTAGTAGTGCATAAACCTAGAATGCCAAAGCATATGCCACCTATAGATGCTTCAAAAATGCATGACACTAGCATGGCAAACACTATGCAAGATGTACTAGATTCACTAACTCCTATCAAGATACACTAACCTATTGTACATGAGTTATCCACTTCACCATTTGTATTTGATACATAGGTTTAATTTTAATTATAGTTTGTAAAAGAATATTAAGTTTATTTTCTAATATGTGTTTACTTAATTGACTAATTTATTTGAATGAAATTATTATTTATTACTTGTATAAATGATTTATGTATTTTGGGTATCTCAGTAGGCCTTGACTTTATTGTAGAGGCCAAAATTGGTGTGGTTGTACCTTATACATATGTTTAAAATCTTTTAAATTACATATTTATTCATGTACATGTTTATTGTCCTTCGAATAAAAACTATGTTTTAAGATATATATTATAGTCAAATATTTTTATCATGTTCATTGGATTCACACATTATTAATTTATTGGTTTTATAGATGATGATGGATGATATGGGTACCCCTCATGTATGAGAAAAATGTTTTGCCGATGTTGTGGCTACATCGAAGAATCCACTATCTCCATAACAAGTCACAATTTAGGGATGCAAAATGGTGAGAACACATAGTAAAATTGTTTTTATCTTTAAGCAATGATATTTTATTTCATATTTACATAATTGTATGCACATGTAGATATAACTATATTTGTATGCTTCATAAGATTCCCCATTGTGGGTGTATATGCAGTCTCATAGCCTTAGGCAACCATTTAGATGGAATATAGTGACTATAGAATCATTTTACAAAATTTTGTTCTTGAAAAAGTTATCAAATTTTCAATATACAATTTTAATGCATTAATTTTTATATTTCATATGTTGTGCAAACACAATAATTTTAATCAGTTGTCAATGAAATAATGGATGACTCACATGCCAAGAGGAGAGTCTCTCCTCATATTGAGGCATCCAACACCCTTGACTCTACATCTATGACAATAAAGCACAATTTATTTTGAGGCAATGAGGATCAGGAGAGCTGGTTGTTGTGTTAAAGGTCTAGTTGTAGGCACAATAAATTTTGTATGCCAATATGTCCCACATTGTATAACTATATGGTGTTTTTTTTCTATGTATTTGTTATAGTCTACATTTTTTATTGATATATATTATATTATTTATGTTAAAATATGACATAACTTTGCATGTATCACATATATACTATTCAACAATATAATTCCTTTATCTATGTGTATATTCTTTTTTAATCATTTAATGTTTACATATATTAATGGTTAATGATCATTATTAATTCATATGGGGATAAACAAATTCACATTATTCTCTAAGTTAGGTGCTTTATCATTATGTATATTTTAAATTTACATGTGATATTTACTATTTACTTATTTAAATTACATTTAATTACATATCAATTTACAATTTTGATGTAAGTGGACATGTAAATATTATAAATTTTACTTGATCATAATTGTTAGGCCATCTAGTGATGCAATTTTTTTATGTATTTATGCTTTGTTATCATAACATGGTTCTCAATGTACTCTTATTTTACCTCATGTAGGCTTTTAAGTATTTAGGATTAGATGATATGTCATCACCGTAAGTATTATTTATTTTTTGTGTGAGATATAGCCTACATAAGGCCTTGGTAAAAGATTCCTTAAAATCAAAACATATCATGTTGTTTGCATTTTTGTGCCTCATGTGGGAAGTCTTATAGCTTAGATTACATGTCATCATCATAAGTATTCCTTATTTATTACATGAGATCTAGCCTATGCAAAGCCTTGGTAAAAGATTGTTGAAAAGCAAAACATATCATGTTGTCTGAAAATTATAAATTTGTTGTTGCTTAAATGATTCAAGGAATTTTAATCCATCTCGTATCATTCTTTAATAACCATGGTGTAGACATTTGCTTGGTATTTTCTCCACTATTATGTATAGGATTGACATGCATGTTTTTTTTCCCCTAATACATTCTTTGGAGAAGTCACTAAACACTGATATTTTATAGTTAAAACTCCAACTCTAGTAATCAAATGGTTTATTCATATCTTAATCTAGTTTGATAAACAATACAACTTCCTTTGATTGATTTTGCATGTTTATCATTTTATGGGAAATGAATATCAATAATCTTTTTGATACAATTTTGTCAATATCTAATCCAGTTCAAGCACTTGCAAAAAAAAATTTTGCATTTAAAATTTAACTTTATTTTTCTTTCTTGATTAAACATTTTTCTAGATTTATAATGTTTAGTACACATCTTACAAAAAATTGCATGAATTGTTCCTTTCACTTTCATCATCTAGGAGAAGCTTTCCAAGAAGCTTTGTTTACAAGCACATAGTAGATTTTTTAACACCATATTTGTTGGTACCCAATGACCAAATGCAGACCCATAACCATTACAACATTAGATTGGTGCAAGTCATGGCTCAAGCGACTCTTCAAAATAGTTTTCCCATATCTATGATTTGAGGGAATGATAAGTTACACACACCAAGAAATTCAATTTCTCTCGACTCTCTAATTTCATAAGTGTTATAAATTTTCCACATCATGGTGCATACACAAGTGTGTTTTTGGTAATAAACATCCTATCATGGAATCAAGTTGTTTGTAATACCTATATACCTTACCTTTCATGTTTTAGATAGATCGTAGATTTAAATGAGCCATTAGATCCTCCTCCAACTTTTGTCATGCATTGAAGCATAATCATGAATGATAGAGATGATATGTTAGATCTTACATGTGCATGGCTAAGTCTGATATGAGATCCCAAGAGGATTTTACCTAACTCAAGATGGACAAGACATGGAAATAAGGTTTCTCTTGTAGTCAAATCTCTCAGAATGGGCTAAAAGTTGATCAAGGAGGGCTGTATATTCTAACTCATTATCCTAATTAATTAACCATCTATGAAAACACATATAAATAATCATTTTAAAGCAATAATGGCCATTTTACGATCTCTATCAGGCCCTAAGAATGAAGATTGAAGTTGGTTGGAGGCATTTCTTAAGAAAATTCACTCATCCCTAAGTGTGCAAAATGAGCAAACTTATATTTAGTATTGAAGAATAACCATGAGGGATGGAGATGAGACATTAGATACTACTCATGAATGAATGAGTCATCTAGGAAATCCTATAAGGATTTTATCTAAATCAAGATATACAAGATGTGGCAATGAGGTTTCTCACTTGGTCAAATCTCTTAGAACGAGCCAAAAGTTGGTCAATAAGGGTTGTATATTCTAACTCATCAGCACAATCAACAAACCATCTAGGTGGATACATATGGATAGTCATTTTAAGGCTAGAATAAACATTGTCTAGTCTTGGTCAAGCCCTAGGAGTGAAGGTTGAAGTTGGTTGGAGGCATCTGTTAAGATAATTCACTCATCCCTAAATGTGTAAAATGAACGAAATTCCATTTAGAATTGTAGCATAACCATGAGGGATAGAGATGATTCATCATTTCTTACATGTGAAAAGATGATTTGTATAATAAATACCATGATAATTTTATCTAAATTGATATGGATGAGATGTGGCAATGAGGTTCTCTCATCACCAAATCTCTCAAAATAGGCCAAAAGTTGGTTAGCAAGGGTTGTATATTCTAACTCGTCATCCCAATCAATGAACCATATATGAAAACACATTGAGAAAGATGTTGTAAGTCTAGAATGACCATTGTATAGTCCCATTCATGCCCCAGGAGTGAAGGTTGAAGTTGATCAGAGGCATCTATTAAGAGAATCCACTTGTCCTTGAGTGTGCAAAATAAGCAAACTTACACCTCACATTATATGAGAACCATGAGGGATAGATATGAAATGTTATATCCTACACATGAAAGGATGAGTATTATAATATAAACCAAGAGGATTCTCTCTACTTTGATTAGGAGGAGACACAACAATGAGGTTTCTCTTGTAGCCAAATCTCTTAGAAATGGCCAAAAGTTGGTCAATGAGGGTTGTATATTCTAAATCATCAAACCAATTGACAAATTGTATATGTAGACACTTCCATATAGGTGTTTTATGTCTATACGTACCATTTTATGGTCTTGATCAGCCCTCGAAAGCAAAGGTTACAATTAAACAGAGGCATCCCTTAAGAGAATCCACTCATCCTTGAGTATGCAAAATGAGTGAACTTATATCATGAATTATAAGAAAACCATGAGGGACATATTCGAACTATTAGATCATACATGTGTATAGAAAATTCCTATAAGATAAAATGGGAGGATTTTATCTAAATCAATTAGGAAGAGATGTAGTAATGAGGTTTCTCTCGTAGCTAAATCTTTCAGAACCGGTCAAAAGTTGGTTAGTAGGGGCCTATTATTCTGACTCATCAACCCAATCGACAACTTGTATTCATGAATATGTCTAGATAGGAATTTTAAGTATAGAATGACCATTTTAAATTATTGATCAGCCCCTAAGAGTGACGGTTGTGGTCCATAAGAGGCATCCCATAAAGAATCCATTCTTCCCTAAGTATGTAAAATTACTGAATTTATGCCATACATTGTAGGATAACTATGAGGGATAGAAACAAAATTTTAGCTCCTATATGTGCATAGATGAGTCCTATAAAATATATTGTAAGGATTATCTATAACTCATTTAGGAGGAGATGCAACAATGAGGTTTCTTCATAGTCAAATCTCTTAAAATGGGTCAAAAGTTGGTCAGTGGGGGCCATATATTCTAACTTGTCAACCCAATCGATGAACCATCTATGCAGACACATCTGAATAGAAATTTTAAGTCTATAAAAATCATTTTCTAGTCTTGATCAACCCTTGAGAGTGAAGGTTGCAATTGATCAGAGGCATGCCTTAATAAAATCCACTCAACCCTAAGTGTGAAAAATGAGTGAACTTACATTATGCATTGCAGGATAATCGTGAAAGATAGATATAAACAATAAGATCCTAAATATGCATAGATGAGTATTTTATGATAACTTAAGAGGATTTTATCAAAATTGATTAGGAGGAGATGTAGCAATGAGGTTTTTATTATAGCTAAATCTCTTAGAATGGGCTAAAAGCTAGTCAATGAGGGTCATACTTTCTAACTCATTAACCCAATCAATAAACCACCTATGTAAACACATCTAAATAATAATTTTAAGGTAATAATTACCATTTTTTAGTCTTATTTAGCCCCTTGAAGTGAAGGTTAAAATTTATTGGAGGCATATCTTAAGAGAATCCACTCGTCCCTAAGTGTGCGAAATGAGCAAAGTTATATCACATGTTACAAGAGAACCGTGAGGGATATAGATGAACCATAAACTCATACACATTCATGGATAAGTCCTATAAGATATATTGGGAGGATTATCTCTAAATAAATCAAGATGAGATGTGATAATTAAGTTTCTCTCACAGCCAAATCTCACATACTAGGCCAAAAGTTGTTAAATGGGGGTCATATATTTTGACTCGTCAACCTAATCAATGAATTATTTGTGTAGACACATCCATATAAGAATTTTAAGGCTATAATGAGCATTGTATGGTCTTGGTTATCCATCATGAATGAAAGTTGAATTTTATTTAATGCACCCCTTATGAGAATCTACTCATCCCTAACTATGCAAAATGAGTGAACTTTTGTCTCATGTTGCAGGAGAACCATGAGGTATAAATACAAATAGTCAACTCATACACATGCATGGATGAGTCTTATAAGATATATTGGGAGGATTATCTCTAAATAGATTATGATGAGATTCATAAATGAGGTTTTTCTCATAGCCAAATATCTGAGAATAGGCCAAAAGCTAGTTAGCAGGGGTAGTATATTCTGACTCATTAGCCTAATCAACAAACAGTCTACGTGGACATGTTAGGATAGGTGTTTTAAGGTTATAAAAACCATTGTATGGTCTCTATAAGCCCATAGTAGTGAAGGTTGAAGTTAATCAGAGGCATCCCTTAAGAGAGTTCACTCATCCTTAAGTGTGCAAAATGAGTGAACTTCCATCACACTCCATCGCACATTACAGGAGAACTATGAGGGCTAGAGATGAACTATCATCTCCTACACATGCATAAATGAGTCCTATAACAAACCATAGATAAGAGTATTTTATGTTTTATTGAAATTATAAACAAATAGAAAGTGAAAAAAGGTTTGCTTAAGGTAGATAAAATTAATTTAAATTATTTTTTGGCTTCTCTTCATTTCAAGAAGATAATATTCTCTACTCATGGAACCAACCACGTGAAGGTGGAAGCTCATCTTATGTCACTAACCTACATTAAAATTGTTAGTGAGAAAATTAAACATGAATAAGCACATAATGATAAAATAGTTGAAAATAAAAATACACTAAATCAAATAACATTACTATATTAATTTGAAACATTAGATAAAATTACTAATTTAATATAACGTACCATCAGGATTAACTCTATTTGCAAGGGTTTTGAGAATAACTTCATGGTTAGATTCATGCACTTTCTACAAAGTTCTATTATGAGGATTTCCATGATATTTGATCATTTGAATATTTATAGCAATAGCCAGGGTTGAATAATGAATCACCACCCTATGTGTTTCAAAGTCCTCAAATAAAAATTGTTCTTTTAATAATAGTATCTATGAAGCCAGGATCTGGTAACCACTATGGATATAATGGGATAAATTATCTCTTCTCCATCCATAACATTTATGGTTGATTTTTTTTGCCTCTACATAATGATGAAATTAGTAGTATGTTCCCTCATCATTGTCCTCAAGTGAAATGACTACAAAAACATGCCCTACATTTAAAATATAATTAAATTGTAAGCATATCTAAGAAAAATAAAAATATCATTATTATCTAACTATGGTTGTATATTTAATTAAAGAATAAAATTTACCTAGTTACATAAGATTTGAGATCTGGTCAAAGTCAATTGATGATGCCATTTCATGATATGTCAATTGTTGGAGTGAATTTCTATTCTCTATAGGTGATATGGGTCTACAATACCATTCATTAGCCCATTATTTTGACTCATATTCATTCCAATTAAATTACATACATTGGAAACAAAAATATGCCATATCCCTAGTATAAATAATTCATGAACTTGAATTTGAGCTTTCAATGGAGTGGAAAACACTTGATCTAGGTAATGGAATGCAATCTTCATACATTGCTTTATGTTGTTCCTCTAATAACAAAATGAATCTTCATACATGAAAATGTTTATCTGATCCATGACAAAAATTTTCATTACACCAAGTCAAAATACTTGTAGCATCAATCAAATTAACACCATCCTTGTGATTTTCCTACTCTCTTTTAAGGCATCTTTTCACACATGCACTTGCACCATCATGTTCCCCTTTTCCATGCCTAACCTCAAAGAAGCTCTAAAAATGTTGAACATCATTTTTCTTGTGCATTCTACTTAACCAATAAAACATTTGAGAATTCTTAAATTGCCCTACATAATTGTTTGACCAAATGTAGTGTGTATGAAACATGATTTCTATTGCATTCATATTTATATAAAATATCTCAAAACAACCTTGGAGAAACTTTGGAGAATGTGATCTGTCATCACTTGTATAAATGTGGTACTCCCTCAAAATCTTTTTGTTTTCATTTATGATATCAAGTTCATATATAAATTTAATATGAAAAAAAATTCTAAGTTGAATTGAATTATAGTATTGGGATTAAAACTCAATCTATTGTTGTAGTGTTTAGTTCCCAGCAAAGTCCATAAGCAAAATAATGGTGCCAATTAGAAAGTCGTCCTTGCATACCTTGAATTGATTATGTAACCATTTTTAATTTGAGTGTGTCTTATATATTGGTAGATATTATTCTTCTTGAATTCATATATGAAATCAGATATATAAACTTTGGTTGTAACCAATTCACATCTTGATGACTCTTTTCCATCTTTTAACACACATTTATAGATTTGTACTTCTTATAATCAGCTAGTTGCTTTCCAAATTCAATTGAAATATCTTTATGTATACAACTCATCAAATTTGACAAACCACCAAAAATTTTACATGTTTCATATAAACATTATTTATTAAAAAAAAATCCCTCAAGTCTTTGACATAAAATACATTGGATTAATTCTCTTGATGTCTTTGGTGGGAAAGACACCATACATTCATGCAAAATCTTATCAGTATGTAAAGTACAATGTATATGATGAAAAACATCAAAATGCATAGAAAATTCAACATGTAACCTACAACAACATATGGTGCATGTTTGGTTGATTTTAACATAGAAAGGCTTGCACATCTCAAATGACCTTTGCATAATTATCAATTGGCCATTAAAGTTTTCAATAAAAAAGTTACAAACTTTTGTTTGGGTCATGTACATTTTGCATATGAATCATGGTTTATTGAGTATTTTATTATTTTAACATATTTAACATTAGATGTGACCCTTGCGTTATCATGACAAAAAATTTCAATCAAATGTTTTGTTCCTTCAACTTATACCTTATCGTTTCATGGGAGTCTACCACTAAACACCCAATAATCTGTGAGTGATGGTTCATCAAGACTTGTTCTTATTTTTAAGGCATTTATTAGATTTTTTCTGTTTAATTTCAAATATTTACTTGTTTCACTAAGAATTTAAGCTTTAGATGTTGACTTTGTCCTTATAGATTCCATTATTACTCATCTTGGTACAATATTATCTTTATTCTAACTTTTATTGCCTATTGCCTTAAATGAGTTAAATAGATTTTTTACTATTGTACTATTTCTTCCCTCCATGTTGAATTTTCTTAACCCCAAATCATGCATCACAGGGTGCATTTCTTGAATTTATATTATTGAATAAATAGTTGGCATCATTTTATATGGGTTTTATTCTTAAATGCATAATCCCATACACGTTGAACATGACATCAAACTGATCTTTTTGACATTTTACTTTCCATAGAAACTATTATTTTCTCATATATTTCATCCAAATACCTTTGTAATCATCTAATTATCCTTGGAGGTGTGGGTTTAAGAGCTATATTTTGTATTAAATTGAGTGGTGTTACCACTTCAACCATAGTATGGATAGTAGAGAGTTGATTGTCTACATTAGACCCTATAGGCAAATTAAATTCCTATTCACTAGGAGACACATGATTTGGCGTTATTACTTGATGTTGATTATCATCATACTCAAAAAATTCATTATGAATGGATGTTTCATTATATTATTTTTATCTATATGTTTCGTCACTCATTATAAACTCATTACATGCATCTTCTAAATTTTTAATTTCATTATGCATCAAAGATTGATTGGGTTCTCTTATCTCATTTGAAGACATTTAAACTAAAATTTATATAATTGGGCATGTTATTTTCATTTGAAATATTACTTGATGTCAAGGATTCACCTTCACTTTTCCTAGAAACCCTTATGGATGCTCTCCTATCTGCTTGTCATTAACTTTATTTTTCTCTTTTCTCTTCAATTTCCTCATTTGTTAGCTCTTTGATTAGTGTTTTACAACAACTTCTCAACCCCATTATTTATCTTTACCAAAATAAGACAATTATAGATTTAAAATTGAAGAATATATAATGATTCAAATAAATTGAATGAACAATTTACCAAATTTACATAGTTACAATATAAAAACTAGTTTATAATTTGCAAAGAACAAAACAATCGAGAAATTTTCATGGAAAAGCTAAGAGAAATTCGTGACTCACAAAGGGCATGCGTGATTTTAAAATCATGCACACCCTTTGTGATCCATTAAAAAGGGACAAAAATTATTGAGTAAAAAGTTGGTTTGCAAAAGGCATACACCCTTTGCAAGTTTAGATCTTTTTTTCGCTGAATTCCCTCCAATTTTGCCTCAGTTTTAGGCTTGGGGGGTCTTGAACCTGGTCCAAACTCTATCATGAACCATCCAAGGAGATTTTAAAGAAATTTAGGTTTTTTTTCATCTTTTTCAATGCATCTGATCATGCATCTTTTATTATATATAGGATTTTGTAGAGGGGAAAGCATAGTTTTCGAATATATATATATATATATATATATATATATATATATATATATATATATATATATATATATATATATATATATGTAATGTTAGAATATTAATTATAATTATTACATAATTTATACATAACATACCTTGTTATGAACTATATACATATCATCATAAATTCCCCTATAATTTTTTGAATATTAATCAAATGTTTACAAAAATTATAGCTCAAAAATCTACACATTGTCAACTATGCTTAAAAAAAAGTGATTTTCATGAAGTTAAGGTCAAAAAGTTACGTTCGTACACTTGCAATTTAAATTTTTTATTTGTTTTGACTTGTAAAATTATTTAAAAATTATATATATAATAAAAATTTGATTAAAAATATTCTCAACAGTATTTGACATTTCACCTATCTATATATGAAGTTTTATACAAAAAATCATTCTTTTACTCAAGAAAAGTGTGTTCTTAAACATGAAGTCTACTTATCTTTTCATAAAAAGACCAACCTATTATCATAAATTCATCTGTTTCTCACACTTTTATCATTTAAATATTGAAAAAAAATTATATATTTACAAACTACATTCAAAATTACACAATTCATGTTCTTATGTCATTGTCAAATTTCTTTTTGAAGTGTCTCTAACATTCTCTCCAAGTTAAAATATTTTTAAATTTAGAAAAAATATTTTTTTTTATACCCCACTTTTGTCCCCCATTATCCTGCATCTACCCTCTAAATACATAACATAAGTTGTTTTACTTGTGTTGAGTTATGCTAAAAATGGTAAACAAAAATATTCTAAATATGGAAATGACAAAGAATCAATGTACTTAGCTAGTTATAATGCTCATATAGTTTTGTATCTAGAATATGTAAAAATCAAACTAGAAGATGATTCTAGAATAGTCACCAAATTTCTATTTGAGTGCCTTTGGAACCATGAACACTTGCATCAGCTTGAGAAAGTTATATTAATCCTAGTGTCTGGGTTTGATGTAAATTTCATGTAAAAAATACCCACTAGAAAAAGATGTGAACACCTGAATGCTTCTAGGATTATCTTCACCTTGGCTTTGGTGTATTCAAATCTGGATCATGGACCATCACTCCTCATGAATTTATAAAACCCTAGTTCTTCATCTTCATACTGACCTTAGGGAAATATGTGTTAGTGAACACACGGTGTCAAGCTGACCCTAAAGACCCCTCTATCAATGAGTTTTACCTACATATAAAATAATCTTTAAAAGGCCTCATAGTGAACTAGTTATTCCCTACATGTTGGCTTGTATGTGAATCATGAAATATGTGATAAGCAAGTACAATAGTGACTTAACTTGTAACTTGGAAAATATAGCTCTTGGGTTGCTTCTTCAGTTTCTTAGACCTATGTATTTGTTTTCCTTATGATTTATATGAAAATAGGATAAAATAAGGAAGCTTTTCTTAATTAAATTCCTAATAGAATGTTTTTGATAAGTTTCTTTTTTCTATGCTAGGTGAGGAATTAATAAGGATTGATCTTGTATTTATATGAATCCCTTTGGAGAATAACTCACATTAAAACATTTAGATCGACCATTAGGATACATTTCATTTATAAATTGGATAGCTTTAGGGTATTAGACACTTGTGTTGAGGTAGGAAACTAGCATCGATACAGGTGTCTGACCTAGGTTTTAGTGTTTAGGGAGTAAAATAGTAGGTACAGACTTAGAAATTACAGAGGTAGAAGATAAGTAAGTTTTAATCATTATGGGTAAGATATAAGGTTTGTGTCATCAATTAAGACTATTTAAACCAAGAGATAGGCTAAAGGGCACATGATAGAGTATATGTGAAACTTTGGAAAGTGGGAAAGGTCTAAAACTGAGAGAAATAACCAAGGCCTAAGTTTTCTAAATGTAGAAGACTGAAGTGTTATATAATCCATAAAATAGTGTTTGCATCATCCTAGTTAATGTATAAACTCTACATAAAACTACAAATTAAATTCTTTTAGCATTAGTGTTAATAAATTAAAGCAAAAAAAGAGTGGAAGACTTGTTGGCTATTTTTTTAGCCTGCATACAAAGCTTCCAAAGATTGAGTAATGTTCCTAATTGAGAGAAGGACCCAATGATAAAAGAGGAGGATCATTTTCCTTGAAAACACTTTAAGTCCACTTAAAGTGTAATTTGTCATCTTTTAAGGATAGGTACAAAAGTTATAGATCCCCATGAGGTGTTAAGAGTACTTGGAATAGATATTAAATTACATAGAGTTCATTTGGTTCTTCATTGAGTCCATCTTGATATTTGAGTCCAATGGCAGAAAGTCCAAGTAGGTAGTTTACTTATGCTATATCTCACACATGTAGTAGTTTCATGAGAAAATGATCACATGGGTTTGCTCATCTTGGTCCCTAGTTACTAAATTTTGAGTTTTAGATCATCCTCTAAAGCATGAAGGAAGTTACACACATACAAAGTTGGGCTCCCAAGCATTTTCAATAGGTTTTCCATACTTAACCAAATAAACTAGACCATTGTCAAGATGTCATGTGAGAATGAATAGATCGGTCAACTTGAGCATTTTATATCTTCAATCAAAAGACCCTAGGGACTAGTAGATCCAATGGGTTCATCCCTTTTAGTCTCAAGAACATCTCCAACAAATTTGGCCCCTCCATGATCCCTACATTTCAAGATATAAATTGTCAAAGTTCATCAAATAATGAATGACAGTCACATAAAAGTCAAAATAAAGACACTATAAAAATCCATATTATCTTAAATTTGACGGTTTGTAGGACGTCAAATACGTATGCATAGATGTCAAATGGCATTATCATGAACGTCAATTTTAATCAAATAAAGTAACCATTTGGGTTCAAAAGGTCCTTAAAAGGTTTGAAGTTGGTTGAGATCTACAGTCTATGGGAGCCCTCATACTAACACATAAGATCAAATGATCTATGGTAGAATCAACTAGGTTAAAAGGTCCCCAAGTTAAAGCCTTTAAAGATATACAAGTTTGACATAATCCAATGGTATAGGATAATCAAGCCAAGATCTGATGGAGCAAAATCATCGACAAAAGGATGGGTCTAAGTAAAAATCAAGGGCTCACATTCAATCATACCAATGATACGATGGAACAAAAGAACTGATAAGAAAGTGGGACCAAGAAGTTCTATGGTGCACATGAACTTATACATCTTGATTAGAAGATGTAGGTAGAGTCAAACTGATCAGTGAATCTAAGGAGCTAATGAGTCAAGGATAAGTGGCATGAGCACATTTAGTTGGCAAAAACTTGATGAATCATGAGACAATGAAGTGAACAACAGTTAAAAATGTTAAGGGTTTGAGTCAAAATTCAATAACCAATGAGCAAGATGAAACCTTGAGACATTTTGACAAAGGTTGAAGAGATGGTTTTTGACCCAAGTAAGGTAATAACAAAGGAACTGATCTCAAAATGGTGATTCAAGTTGAACCAAATAGACATTTTAGTGATCAAGGGTTTCCATTAAATCCTTGTAAAGATAAATAGGTCTTTTAAACCTAATATGGACAAAGATCAATAGTTTGTTGATGAAAAAAGGACCTGTGCATACATTGAGATCTTAGTTTTCACAAGGTTCAAAAGGAAGAATAGGTTTATTTAAACCATAATAGGTTTATAATGAGACTATATGGCCTATAATCTTTCCTTAAATAGAGAAACTATAAAAAAACCAATCAAATTATTAGTTTTCAATTTGTAAAGTGATATGTGTTCAGTTACAGCCTCGATGAATAGGTACATCTAGCCATTCAAAATAGACCAAGTCAGAATCTATTAGTTCCAAGGCATAAGGTATTAATCCTCATCACTAGATCAAGTGGAAGTAGCATGGATTCCAAAGATGATGACTTGATGGCCAGATAAGGATCAATGGAGCATTAGATTATTTTGTAAAACCCTTTAAAATTGTGCCTTCTTGATAAGATCCTGACTCAACAGCATCCTCAAATTGGTGTTAATCCATCAGAAGAAGTTGGTCCTTTTCCAATGAATATTTCTCTATCTCTTATTTTTCTATAAATGTAGGCTTCTAAGCCTTAAAAACAACTTGATAATCCCTCTCTTGGGCATGACTAGACTCTGCCTAGATTTGATCTTTGTAACCTCTGGAGATAAATAAATTTTTTTTTAAGATTTCATGATTCTAGGATAGTATGTTAATGTCATATTAATTTTCATATGTGGTATAAATATCACCCTTGTCAAATCTTGAATATCACCTAGTTACTAGATTATATTATTTTTCAAGTCATGTTTAGTGTTAAATGTCATTTGATTAAAGCTAACAAGTGGATACATTGATTAGTTAGTGACTTGAAATAGGCCTCCCCATCAATTCCCTTAGGTTTTGATCATTTGGTGAACATTTTCATGAGATATTAATGCATAAATAACCATTGGGAGTTGCAAATCTAATCTCATTAGTGTTTTTTAGAAGTTCAAATAGAGTAGATGAACAATCACATTACTAGTGCATCACCTCCTTTACATGTTTTCATGATTTGTTACCCATTTCTCTCTCCCTTTTCCCAGTAAATTTTAGTTTAGGTGATAAATCCAAAAGGAAGGCCACCTTATCTAGAGGTTTGATCCACTTTTAGGATACCCATAACCTAGGATCAATCCCATGCTGGACTAGATTTGAGTAGGAAGATCTAAACAATCCCCTCCTCAGCTAGGGTGCAAATCTAAAACTCCAACAAGGATTTCAAGGAAAATAAATGCATTTACATAGAGAATAAATTTTGCTTTATTCCAATAGAGTTAATTTAAAAATAGAGTTGACCCTTCTAACATATATATATATATATATATATGTGTGTGTGTGTGTGTGTGTGTGTGTGTGTGTGTGTGTGTGTGTGTGTGTGTGTGTGTGTGTGTGTGTGTGTGTGTGTGTGTGTGTGTGTGTGTGTGTGTGTGTGTGTGTGTGTGTGTGTGTGTGTGTGAGGGAGATATGGTATTGCCTCCAAGAGGCATGATATCCCACTCTTCACCATCATGGCCTGAAATGATAAAACAAAATTATGTTAGAACATTCATCATTCCAAAATAGATAAGACGAAGTAGAATTTCAAGGCCCACTAAGGAACCTTAAAGACAGATCTAATGTGGACTCCATTCTAACATTTCTAACAGGTATGTTGGTATGCTAATGATCATTCAATGAGTTTGAATCTATGCAAGTTGACAAAAGACTCATGGAGGATTGTCTTTGTTAGATTTATTATGTGCACGAAGTGTGGAGAACACACTTATTTTTTTCCTCTGCAACACTATGAGCAACTAAGGGATAGGCCACCTAACGCTTTACTAATATTTTTGATTGCTCAGTCCTTTTAAATAAAGATGAATGTCTAGGTATAATTCCTAGATGTCCACCTTATTGTCTTTTACTTATGTGCTAAACTCAAAACAAGTTTCCTAGTCAAACTCATTCTTGTCCATTTATTGCTCAATCAAGGCCTATGTGGAGTTTTCATTATCCTGTGGACTAAAATTTATCTAGAAGCTAGGTCAACATTAAAATGATAAATATGTCCTTATAGTGCTCTTAGGACTGATATTTGTGTCTTTAATCCCTTTTGTCCCATGTCTTTTTTTCATCTTGACACTTTGCTTGTCCTCACTCTTTTTATAGGTTTGAACTTAACACTTTGCACCCTAGGCCCCCTTTAGTATAAAGTGAGTGAAATGCCAACCCATGGCATAGTGTCATTCATCTCGGCCTCTTCATCACTTTACTAAGTCATTTTCCTATTTTTTGTGCATTCATGCCTTATTTTCTTTGTCATTGGCCTTTCAACCATGATTTAGTTAAATACATACATGTGGCCTACTCATGCTATTATGTTTGGATGTCAATCTTTGAAATATGTTCCCTTGGGAATTTGTTTGTAATTTATTAAGATGTCAACATGTGGAAAAATCATATTAATCCCAAGGATAACAGGCTCCATATAGCCCTTTGCTTTGTTTGTAGGTCATAGGTTAGTGGGATGCTACCACATTGATGACCCTCACTCATTCAGGTACTCAAATAACCTTAGGACTTCAACGTACTCCTATTAATCTTAGATGAGTGAAATCATGCCACATGGCATGATCTCATTTATAAATATTCCCAATACTTGGGCATTTCATTTTTTTATTCAAAGGAGAAATTTTTTGATAGGTGGCTCAATCTCATTAATATGGGGGATAATGAGCTTCATATTTTGGTTTGATATGTCTACAAGGGTATTTGATCTTTAACTATAGGACTAGCCATCAGTTTTCTTGACAAGCTGTAGGTATGCAGTATTTTACCATGTGGTATAATTTCACTTATTTGGAGGGTCATCCAGCCTTGGAATGTGTAACTTTATCTCAGGCTCTAGGTGAGAAATATGTTTCCAAATGTATAGCCCTCACTTTTACATGCACTTGGGGAACCTTAGACCCTGTCAATTATAAATGAGCAGGATCATGCCACATTGCATGATTTTGTTAATCTAAATGTTTGTAGCCTCCTTGCCTTAGCCATTTTGAGTCAATAGAAGTGAGTAACCAGGAAGAAGACATGTGGTGCAATCCTGATTGTTTGAGTTCTCATATAAAAAATAGCTTGGAACATTTACCTTATAATCCACAATGAAGTGAGATGAAGACACACAGCCCAATCCTATTAATCTGGGGGAGTGTCTAAGGAAAATACTTAGCTACTTGAAAAATAATTCATGAGGAAGTTAGGTGCCAACATGTGGAATTATTTTGAAGCTCAGGGACGTAATAGTTGGAATTTGAACTATAGGAACTTAATTGATGGAATTTGAACATCAAGGGCTTAGCTGATCTTAAATTTGATAATCACTTTAGGTGCAAAAGAGATGTGTAATAAAGGTCCGTGGTAGGAAAATTTAGTAAAAAAATCAAGTATGAAAATGAATTCATACTATAATGGGATTTTTTTTTGAGTTCGACCAAGTAAAATTTGGTAATGTGGTCCTATGGGGTCAAAATGCTCTTGCAAAGAACAAATAACCTTGGTAAAAAAATGAGTTAGCTAGGTTAGTCCATAAATCCAACATCTAAATTTGGTAAACATTATAGCACTAAAATCCACATAGGTATATAGAACAAATTCAATACATATGTTCATTCCTAGATTTAGACTCAAGCATCAATTTAACTACTAGAGAAACTATGGGAGCAATCAGTCTGTTTAGAATTAGATTTAGACTTCATTCTGGAAAAAAAAAGACCTAAGATAATAACTTATCATTTATACTTGGGTTGATTCATTTCATAATAAGACCTGAACATCGAATTTAAGCTCGAATAGGTCCTCATTTGACAATATCAAAATGGGACATGTTGGTCATAATAAATGGCATCTATTGTGGAAAGAACACTACCTCGATGTTTAGAATCTAGAATGCAGGCCTCCATTACTAAATTATGAGATAAGAAACTAAATATCCCTTTAGAATAATTTAGAGAAAAAGAGAGTGCTCAATTATGATTCAACAAATAACATATTAGGCCTTGATTCATTCAAAGGGTCATTTTATGCAAAGACCGATTATGTTGTTATTTTGAATCCACCGAACAAGCTTAGACATATCTTAGGTACCTAGAGTTCCTTGAAAGGTAATTTATTTATATAATTTGGCTAAGGAAATGAAGGCTTGGGAATTTTTATTTTTACAGCTAGGCATCTATAACTCCAATAGATATGTCTTTAGTCCCACTCAAGTCCTTGATCTATTACCAGTCATGCTAGAAAGTATATGATAGAGGTTGCATAAATAACCCTCTTTAAAAATAAAGTTGCATTTTAATTAGATTGATGCTTCCTTTCATTTTGATTTTTTTCTTAATCTAGGAGGGTTGAGGACCAATATAGCCAAGGTGTAGGAATGGTTCAATGAAATCTTTGCAACAAGAAGGTCCTTTGCTTGCTCAATGATTTGGTTGTTATTTATATGTTCTCATTAACATATCAACAATATATGTAATGCAGATGAAAAATGTAGATATGAAAAATGATATGGTTATTGTTGATGTGATTTTGTTATTAACACTATTATTTTCACTCTTTGATAATGACTATTTTCTATTTGTTAACCACATTATATGCAATGCAAATGAGAAGTGAGGCAATACTGAGAATGATGCTCACAAGCTCTCATTGTAGGAAAATGGATCGATGCTCATGACAACAATACTTTTATAGTGAGCACTTTCATTCTCACTTTTTAATTTATTGATATTTTAATATTACTATAAAATCTGAAATACTCGACCTATTGTCCTGACTATTTTCCAAATTTGATTAAATAATTTTTGGGCTACCTTGTTAATTATTGTGAAATTTTAGTTTTTAATTATTTGTAATAGCACTATTGTAATCTAAATTATTGAGCCTGCTATCCCAAATATTTCTCAAAATCAATTAAATAGTCTTTGGGCTATTTTGTTAATTTCTATGAAATTATAGTTTTTAAATTTATTTTTAATAGCTCTAGTGCAATTTGAATCATTTGGGCCATTCTCCTAACAATTTTATGAAATAAATTAAATAATTTTTATGATGCCTTATTAATTTTAATAAAATAATAAGGGTGGAAATGCATTAAGAGGGAATAAGTAACCTCAACATTTTGGGCCTCACGCTAGGCCTATCATCAGGAGGAATATGATGAAATAAGACAAGAAACATATGCAAGAAATACAAGTCCAAAGGTCATAATATGAGGTTGGCTAAGGAGGATGGAAGAAATTATATTTATTCTTTAAAAATGGGTATAGGTCTCCAATTCACATTTAATCTCTGACCATCATCCTTATTTAAATTAAAAGGATTCTTCTCGATTTCAATATCTTCACGCACCCTTCTTCTTAAGTAATAATCTTATTTAGTAATATGTTTAACTTCATCCATGTAGATATGATGATCAGTGTTATGTGAATGTTCCACAATGATAGACTTTTGGAGTTGGTTATGCATGAGGTTACCATAGTGATCTTTGAGTCTAGTTTGAATAGAACGACTAGATTCACCAATATAAACCTTTCTATAGCTATAAGGAATAGAATAAATTATTTTGTGACAAATATGATTTGAAATGTCCTTAGTCTTGTCCAACATATTCTTCATTGTGATGAGAGGAGAGAAAGACACCTTAATGTTCTTTTTCTTGAGAATTTTAGCTAGAGAATTAATTGTACCTTTGATATAAGGAAGAGTAAGCTTACCAACACTCTCATCTTCTTGTCTCAAGCAAAGTCCATTTATGACCTTGTGAATCACATCTATTACTTGTCTAATATTGTAACCTTTCTCTATAAAGTTTAAAGATAGATGTTCAAGTTCCTATTCAAGATTACCTGATTCTGAAATTATCATAGCACGTGTCACCAAGGTATTAATAATGCCAAAATTTTACATGAAATAATGATGAAAATTAACATGTAAATATTTATCTGTATGCATTTTCTTTCTATAAACCTGGTGGGCTAAGGAGCTCAAAAGCCCTTATTAATTTGTATTCCTTGAGTACTATCATGAATTCTTTAATTTTTATGAAATCAATTTTTTATTTTTACTGGTGCAATGAAAAATTTGCACCAAGAGGATTTTTTTTGGGGAGGAATATCAAGCCGTGTTTTCTTCCCTAGGGATTCTTTATGGTAAGTAATATTTGATCAAGAAGAGATTTAGCAAAACACTTTGACAAATTTATCTAGTTTGATGGATTCCCATGGCATTTATCTTCAATCATGGGTGCCTAAATTTGATGTCAAGTCTACAAAAGTGTACTAGCCATCCAAATGGATCTGCCTTTATGCCCTCGCAACAAAATTTTGGTAATAAATCTTATTAACAAAAATTGGATGTTCTATTGGTAGGGTAATTCATATCAGTAAGGTATCCAAATCTAGGACCATGGCTTCCTATGCTCGACTATGCATTTTTCCAAACCTATATTCTTCTATTGCCTGGTTCATCCTAATTGAAACTCCTGATGGAACTTGCAAGCAACTGGTTGAGGTATAAAACTAGGTTTTAGCATGTTTCTATTGTCATTAGTCTGGCCATTCTATGAATCCTTTCCTTTTGTGCAGTAAGGTGTCAAGACTAGGGTTTGGTGTCCAAAATTTGGGCATCCTTCTGAAGCCTTTCTTCAAAGAAATGACTTCCATTTTAAGGCAAGATCGGTTGTGTCATTTGAAGAGTTGTCTCCCTGATCCTTAATCAAGAAAACTGAGAATGTGGCTAGGGATTCTTCACAATTAGCATCACTTATGAGGGAATCAGTGAAATATGATTCCAAAAGAGGGCTTCAAAGAAATTGAAGATTGGGTGGATTATAAGAATGGGGTCCCTTCTAAGGATGATGAGGTTATTAATAGTACGCCATTGGTTTCAATTCAATACACCCCCAGCTTTTTGAAAGAAGGCAATTGTGGAATGAAATCTAAGAAAGGATGCAAGGCAAAAAAATGAAAAGGATTTCGCTGAAATAGATGTGCAGAGCCAAAAGAAGTTTTGAATTATTTTTTCACTTCCAAAAAGGGGGGAGGGAAATCACCCCCTTTGTCTCAATGAGATGTATCTTGTAGAATGTTAGGAGTATGTATGCTCCTAATAAACAATGCTTTTTATTATATATATATATATATATATATATATATATATATATATATATATATATATGTGATGTAGGTAAAACCAATATTTTATTACTTTCAAATTTTCATGCTTACATTACTAATGTGTAATATTAGACTTTGAATGGATTCTCAATTACAAATATATATTCACATAAAAAATGTAGGTTTTTCTCAATACAAAAATGAAGGTACAGAGGCAGAATATTATAACATAGGGCATTAAAATTATTTTAAGCCAAAGCTTAAATAGTTTGCATATTTAACCCTTTGAGGTAAGATTTTATGTTAAGTAGTACACGATCAATTAAAATAGTTTGCATGTTTAACTTTTTATTATAGAATTTTATATAAAATAGTGGACACTTAATGAAAATATGCCATTCAATTCACCAAATAAGGAGGCTTTTTATTGCTGAGCTTTCAACGATTACTATGGTTTTATGTTGAGGCTAGGCTCAGGGCACAATAAAATTTCTTGTGTAACATATTTTGTTTAGTCAATTAATTTTAGATATTGTTTCTTATTTTCTTGTGTATATTCATTTTATGGTTCAAATTATCATTTGTTCCAATTCTATTATTGGGACCTCACAATAACTCGATTAAAGTAAGTAACAATATTTTTGCAAAAGCATAATAATAATTTAAGTGGAAGATGGTTTGTAAAATATAAATGTTTTGACTTTTTGCAGGTCACTTTTTCTTGGCTCATTAGATTAATACTTTTAGTGATTAACTTATACTATCTTAGCACATGATTCATGGATTGGCTAATTCATAACCAAATGTAAAAGGTGGTTTTATTACTCAGGATTATTAGTGTTTCTGACCCTGTTAATTTATGTGATTGTGATTTTATATTTTTAACTATTTTATGAGATAAGAAATTACTTATATAATAATGGAAGAAGTGTCAAGACATAATGATAATAATAGAAGAGTATTTGATCATTTATAGTGAAACAACCTTTATCACTTTGCTTACAGAAGACATTGCATTTATACCATGTTATTAAAAACTTGTAGGTGGCTTACATCTTTGAAACAACTCCTAAATTTAATTATGCCGGAAGCATTTTCATGAGGAAAAGACGAAGACATTTTTGTGTAAACACACTTTTTTAACCTAAACACGTCTACATTCTGGCTGGGGCTGCTGCCATACTTCACGTCCACCCGCTTGTTTTTGTTCACACTCGCTATCCATTGGCCGCAACGCTTGCTCTTTACTTTCGGATTTTGCTCGTTATCTGCTGGGAATTATACAACAAAGAAACGCCCTAGGTGTGAAATGGATAAAAAGACAGTAGCAAACTCCATGAAAAAGATATGTTCGTGCGACTATTTATAATTTTTTTCGCAAAATACAATCATTTGTTTTTTTTTCTTTATAAAAAAAATTATAATTTTTGATAGTGTGTCCTAAATTTCACTTTACATCAAATGCAGATTCGAAAAAAAAACAAATGATTGTATTTTGCCAAAAAAAAAAATAGTCGCACGAACATATCTTTTTCATGTTTTATGTTTCCTCCTTTTATCAACTCTTCTAGTTAAGAAGGAAAAGGTTGAATAGATAAATAATATTATAAATAAGTATTTATATTTATAATTATTTTAAAAGTATAAGTTATATTAGAAGGAATGGTGTAATTTTTGTTTTTAGTAAATCGGAGTTTTATAAAGTGAAAGTGTAAATCGTTAGTTATATCTTACTTGAAATTTATGAATGTTTTATAAGTATGAGCAATGGTGAAACTTTGGGAAAGGGTAAGGCTATACAAAATATTAAAACAATTAAATATTTCGTGCACTAGGCAATAATGGTAAAGGACAATGACAAGATATTTTAAGGGATGGACTTGAACAAGCCAACATAAATCCTCTCTAACATGTCACTATTATAATATATAATATATTTTTACGTATTAAATTTTATATAATAAACTATAAAATATACTATAATATATTATATGTTATATATTTGTGTATAATATTTAATATAATAAGCCTCGTTAATGGGTCGAGAATACACAGTAATCTAAAATGCAGGGTTGATAATTTGGTATGTATCCCACCCCCTCTCACCCTCCACTTTGTGGACTTCTTTAAGTTTAATTTTGATAGTGTTCCCTGTGGCATTCCTAGGGCCTCAAGAGTCGGGTGTCTTATTGTGAACTGATATAAGTACCATACATAAATAAATGAAGAGAACATGCTTCCAAGGCATGCCCCCACTAAATATAAAAACTATGAATGTGTATAAGCCATGTCCATATGACATCCCCTACTGAGTATGCAAACTGATATAAGTACCAAATACTTAATAAGTGTGGAGAACATGCTCCAAAGCATGCCCCCACTGAATCTAAGAATTGTGAAAATTTAAAATCCATATCATTGTGGCATGCCCCCACTGATATTCTCCCTATTTGAGTTAAGGGAAAAATAGTACCAGGTACTTACCTCACCTCAAAGGAAGAAGATAGCCATATAGCTATATATTCTATGACTGAACCATGTAAGATTTAGAGGACTGGGCATAGGTAAATGTATCATTGAAGTGCATAGAATGTGATCATATATATGCCTATGATTCATGATAAAGATAATGGAAATGTATAAATAGTAACAGTACAAACTCAACAAGCAAATAAGCACACAGATTAGAGCACTCAAAAGCAAGTCTACAAACAAAGGTTTTAAGAGACCACAAACAAGGGGCATGTTCAAATACTATAAAATTAAATGGACATAACTTAGTCAAATCTTCACAAAGCAAGCAATGACATATTCAAATGTCCAAGAACAAGCAATGACACATTTAAATGTTCAAGAAAAAACAATGACATATTCAAATGTCCAAGAATGCAATCATAAGCATAGGGGATGCATACAACAAATCATATTCTAATGATGTCACAAGTAAGATGAGACACTCAAGGAAATGCATAAAGTAAAATCACTAGAAACCAACATAAACATGTCATATATCCCATGGATCAAATGTATTATAAAAACATCAAGTGCATAAGATATCAAGTAGATTGTGTAAGATATAAGTATGGATATGACATGTATAAGTACATAAGATCTCAACCATGATAATGTAATGTGACCATAGAATTATATAACCTAAAAGTATCAAGATCATAGAAGATGGATGCCCCCAATGTCCTGACAACATGAATAGAGGGAAATCTCAACACCCATTAGTACATATAATCATGTATCGGTGTATGCCTATAGAAGTATATGTAGAAGTAATTAATATGATATCCCTCAACATAGAAGTAAAACATAGATGCCAAGGAGCCAATAGAACATGAAGATGCCAATAATAATTTTAATTTTTTAATTTTTTTTTAATTTTTTTGATACTTTTGAAATATTTAGAGACACAATTCTATGATTTTATCCAATGGATGGTCCTAGGTATCTCTACCACTTGGTGCCTAACAACCTCAAGTTGGATCTTGTTACATCCTGATTCCTCTCTAAATAAACTTGCTAGATTATCTACGGATATTTGCAGTTAACAAATTTATATTTGGTTATATTTCTAATTAAGTTTGAGATTTATGTTATTTCAAGGTAGTAGAATGTTGCTTAATTAGATGAAAATACATGTTTGCTTATTATGAACTAGTTTATGTATGCATTTATATTTTAGGAATATTAATGTATTGATTTAGTTGTATATTATTACCTTATAATTATAATGTGATATGATCTAATTACCTACATATTATGAGGTAGATGTAGGAGAATTTTTTTCTCAAAAATATCAGAGAGAGAGAGCATCATCAGAGAGGGTGAAGTAGATAGAGATATCACATGTTGACAAAGAGCTAACAAACCTCTACACACACCATGATAGTTAGTCATGACAAAAAATGTATTGTAAAATGATTGCTTTTGGTGTTTGTTTAAATTGTTATTTTCTATGTTTGCTTGAGTAGGTAAAATTATATAAATAAATTCTTTTGTGTGTTTAGCCTAATATGTCATTAATACATGTAGAGGCAAATTTGATAAAAGAAGAATACAATGCAGGTTATTATTTATGATTTTATCATTAAATTGTTGAGTATAATTAAATGTTAAATAAAGTTTAATGTGAAGTTAAGATTTCATATTAAAATAAAATAAAAATGAATTGTTTAAAAAAAATGGAAATTAAAAAAGAATTAGATGTCTTAAAATTAGCAAAAATAAAAATATAAAATCAAAAAGAAAATAAAAATTAAAAATTTGGAAAAAAATAAAAATTAATGCCTTTCATTTTCATAAAGGAAGAATGAGGGAAGAGAAATAGATCATCATAAGTGTTTTAGCACATAAGAGTGGAGAGCAGAAGCACATAAAATTTTGAAAGAAGAAGATAAGTAGGGTAAATTGGAGGAAGTGGAGAAAAGAGAGAAGAACAGAAGGGTTTTAGTGTCTTTTTCTTCATTCTGATCTTTCATCCTTCATTCTATAGGTGATACGCCTCCCTCTTGATGACTCTGTTTGTTCATGTTCCTTCTTTCTCTTTTCATAGTTATTTTTAGATCTATTATTTTTCTTGGCATATAACATCAAACTACTAGCATTAAAGAATTGTAATCCAAAACATGTAATATAAATCCCTAAATAATACAAATAATAATGTGATAATCCATGGATATAAACTATTATCTTGGTAATCCATTTAATATTGTGATTCAAAATAATATTGTGATTTAGAAAATGTGGTGAATTAGAGATCTATATTAGATAATCTATGGCATATATTGGTGGTGTATATACATGTATAAGTAATGTTTTGGATCATTAATATACAACAAACACATAGCAAACATATACCCTCATAACTCAGGTCGACAAAGATAGGCATCAAACTTGGATTATTAATATTTGGTATAAATAAGAGTTGATATTATTATGTTAATATAGTAAACTTCCTAGATAGGCAACAAACTATGTTTAGTTGAAACCTTGGTTAATGGTGTGACTTGCATAAAAATCAAGTTTTGAAACCATAATATATTTTCTCATTTAGGTGGCTATCTAAAACTCTGAGTAAATAGGTATAGTAAACAAGTCTATTGTTTAGATTAAAAATTATGATGTTGAGTCATTTTGAGTCAATTTGATCATCATTTACATATGATAACTATGTATATTTTATGATTGTATTGAGAGTTAATATATATTCTTATAGAAATAAATGATTGTATAGGTTTAGTGACATGTGTATCATATCATCCACAGAAATGAACTAGTTATACAACATGGTGACTTGATGAAGTCAAATTAAGCAGTAAGAAGATATTCATTATATGAAGTTGAAATATAATTTAGAGAAGTGTATTAAATGCCTAATGAATTAAGTATGATGAATAAGAAAACTATACATGTTCAGATTTATAATCCATAAAAATATAAATTCTTAATATTAGTATATAGCGATGTATTCCCAAGTTTGGTGACTTCGCTATTCTTATGGAATGGTATTTAATATAGCGAGTGTATATAATTTTATAAATGCAAAATACAATGATATATACTTGCATTGTAAGTGATATAAGTCAGAAAAATATTATTATATATTTGGTTTTAATACATTCTAGTATGATATAATCTTCTTCTTTTGGAAGTTGGTATTGAAAATCCAAATATATATATATATATATATATATAGAGAGAGAGAGAGAGAGAGAGAACTCACTATATTTTATGATATCTATAATATGATATGCAACCTTATGGTATACTAGATAGTTGGTATAGAAATTTGATTTAGATATCTTAGGACTAGGTTATTCAGTAAATATGATATAATTGTTTGTTTGTATATGTTATATCTTCAATGTCTTGAATCCTCATTCTCTGAAGTAGTTTTGGGGTAATTGAATTAGTGCTTAGCAATTCTGGCATTAGCACAAACAAAAGGAGTGGTTTATGTGTCTAAATCATAGAAAATATGTATCATTAAAGAGCTTTAGGATCATTTATCACATTATTTGGATCATAATATTTAGGTTCATATATATATATATATATATATATATATATATATATATATATATATATATATATATATATATATATAATGGATGGATGTGTAATATAGGAATTGATGTCAATATGGGTATATTATGAAAATAGAAGCATAAATATAAAAATATTGATGATAGCAATCCTTAAGAGGTCTCAGGGGTCCTCCATAAATTCTTGACTTTTTTATGGATGTGATGATCCTTTATTGTTCCAGACTCTTGGGAATAATTTTTTCTCTACCTACAGCCATTCCATAGTATGGGAATATTTAAAGTCATGGGATGAGAATAGAATTACTTATAATTCTTTTGCACTTGATATGTTTTCACATAAGTGTGTTTTACTTCTGATGTCAATAATAATCTTGGTATGTAGCACACACAAACTATTTATATTATTTTATTACACCCATACTGTAATATTTTGGGATTTTTTAGTTTGAAGAATTGTATATCATTTCATTGTAGACCAGTATACAAAACATAAACAAGGGTGTATAAATAAATAGTTTTGTGAGAAGGCGTGACTATTCTGATTAGTGTATTGTCTCGGTTTGAATGATACTTATACATGTATGATTGATGAAACCATATGGAATTATGGATTAAGAGACTTAAGGAAACATAGGGTATTATTATCATATCATTAGAGCACTTTCTTTGGTGCATGTTATGAAAAGTGAGTACTCACATATACAGATTTTGTTTATAGTAAACTTTTGGTTAAGCAAAGACAAAGATTCTTTGGAATCGAAAAACTATCACTATATTAAATAGTCTTTTAAAGTAAAAAGGAATCAGATGTTTAAATGGAGGTTATAACATGTTTATGATTTCTCTATCTCTAAGTAAATGTTTGATTGACATTGAGTTTATACATATTCCATATCGAATACTTGTGTGTGGCACATATTATGTAAATGTTAATATGTTTCAAGGGTTGGTCATATTTAGCATAAAATAGTCCATCATGTTAGGTGCCTATATGTTATACTTCTTGAATGCTAATTCATAATTTAGACTTAGGGTATTCCCAAATGGTATAGCTTTGTACTTAAATTACTATTATGTAATCATAATTTTAGATTATGAGTTGTTTTGTAGTTGGGAACCTATGATAGTATGGGATATCATTAAAAACTATAATATAAATATATATTATGTTTGGATGGTATATACTATAAACATTATGCTTAGACTTACATCTACATTTGACTATTTTATTATATACATGTTGATTATTGTTTTAGATAGTGTGTGTTGTTAAAATTGGTAAGACTTGTGTATGCATGCATGCAAAATTTAAGAGTTTAGTAAATGTTGTGTTGTTATGCTTATTGTGTTCTGTGGTAATAATGACTTGCTTTATATATATATATATATATATATATATATATATATATATATATATATATATATATATATATATATATATATATATATATATATATAACACTTATATTTTTGTGTACTTAAGACTAACATAGATGATTGATTATAGAAAACTGGTAGTTATGTCATAAAATACTAAACTATGGCAATATAGATTATCATACAGAGTAGTATGTCAGAAAATTAATTATGATAGTAAAAATCTATAGTTACGTGTGAATTTACCTAGGTGGTATATTTGTAATCATTATTTATAGTATTAAAATATTCATGCATATGTTTGATGGACTAAATATATGTTATTTTTGCTCCTTTATATAGTGTCTCATACGATGCATTGCTAGTAAGATGTAAGTTATTGAATATTGTAGTTGAATTATATTTGATCAATCTGCATTGTTAATGTGGAGTAAGGAGTGAGATGGACTTCACTGACTTATTGGCATTGCAATGTTACATGAAGGTAGTCTAATCAAGTGATGTGCATAAAATTGATAGATTAATAGATCACTTTTATATTACTATTTGTAAAACTTTAGACCAAAGTATGTTTAGTGAGACATCATTTCATAAGTGTGATTCATATATTTACGTGATATCTTTTAGTAGAATGGATTTTTACGATACACTGCATATTTAGTATAGAATGATACAACACATAGGTACTTGATAATCTCTCTAGATTCCTACACCATCACTATTTACTCATGCATGAAGGGATGGCCATTCTCTGATGGGAGATTATACAGAGGATCATTAATCTATGGTTGGTGTATAAAAGTGCTCAGATGATGCTCTCTCTCTCTCTCTCTACGATATTACTACTATTGAGACAACACTTGATATTGCCAAAAATATTGGAGAGTCCAAGGAACTCATGCTTTAGAGAGATATGTATCTATATTTATATTGTATTATATTATATTTACTATTGAGTATTGTAATGAAGATTTGTAATTACTTGTTATTGTAAATCAACAGTGGTAACTATAGACTTGTTTTAGTTGTAGCTAAGTTAATGTAATGTATCTCTGTATTCGCATTATGATGTGTACTCTCATGATATTAAAGATTAGTATTATGTTTATTGATATTATCACAATGTGTATTTATTATTGTCTCTATAGATTATCATGGTGTAATATATATTTGGTCTATGTGTTAAACTAAAAAAAAATCATGTATTTCTATGTCTAATCTAGTGGAGTTGTTACATGTGGTATCAGAGTCATGGTTCAAACTCTAAGACCTAATGAGTCCATTAACATTTCAACATCTTATTGATCCAAAACTCAAAATCTTTGGTTGAAAGATAATTCAAAAAATAAGAATAACATAATAACAATAATGATATTTCTAAGAAGAGATATTTTATTTATCAAATTTGTAGACCCGAACATATGCCTATCTTTGAGAAGAGATGTCTGATTTCTATTTCAAGTTACATCTTTATTTATACATGTTTCGAATGTAGGAGGAGGATGTGTAAGGTCACAAATTTTGAGTTAAATTAATTGGTTTAACATCCATGATTTACAATAATATAGAACTTGAGGAATTACTTTTTTTAGAAACTTACTATTTTTAGACGGCACTACTAAAATTAAAATTTGGGGTACTTTCATTAGGTTTTTAGAGGTCAATATCCATCAAGAAGAGATCAATACCATCTAACCATGTTTTCCTCATTCTTATCTTTCCAACGGTTCAAATGGGGAGTCAAATGAAGCTATGGTGTAAAAGTTATAGCTCTCGAAAGTTCTACCACCAATTAGGGTAGAACCATCACCCGAATTGTCACCAGAAATGTTGCTTGGATCACTTGTGAACCTAGTGACATGGATTTTTGCACTAGCCTTTGGACTTAGGGTATCTTAATTCAGAACTATATTACACCATGATTGGAATTTTTTGACATTTATAAAATATGTGTGGAACATTGAGTGTGTACCCTTAAGAGCACTCATACTTCTTTGAGTTGTTTAGGATATTAGTTTATCAAGTCTCCCTTTGGTGATGGTTGTGTTCGAAGCTTGGGTAGATAGGTATATATCATAGTTCATGAGTTATAAAAAAAAGCTTTCTACCATAGTTTGATCACTTAGATCGAACATCTCGAGTATGATTACATCCTTCTAGATTATCAAGTCATCTTTATCATTGTGTTTCATGAGTGTTTATTAAGCTCAAAATTCTTCTCATTTAAATTTATTTTATATATTTTTGTGTCTATATTTGTAAATCTTAGGAGTGAAAAATCTCATAAGACCATTTTTATTTTAGTACCACCTAGGGTGGAGGAAATCTTTTTAGTAGAGTGTTGTTGTATTGATTGATAATTTCATTGTGTTAGGAGTTTACTTATGGAATTTGCACTCTTAAGATATGTGTTTTAGGAAGAAGTGTCATCTCTTTTAGTTAGCATAGAGGTGAATTTTTATTATCTTATTCTCTTTTGACATTATTATGATGTTGCTAAAAGGAGTCTTATATGAATGATTTTGATTTAGTATTCTTTTAAATGAGAACTATTTATGAATGTTGTTTGATTGTACTACCTTGGAATTTGTGGTTAAATATTTTCTACTCTTGGTGAGAGAAAGGTTTTAAGATTAGATGGATAGACACATATTTATGGTTGGCATATCTCTCTCTAGGTTGTGAAAATAGATTGAGATACCATACTTACAAGATTGGGTAAATAGGTAGTGTTCGAGAAACATTGAGTTGCAGTATTTTGTTTTTACCTTGGGAGGGTAAGTAAGAGTTTTTGAAATGATAGCTTTCTACTTTTCAGTAATGACTCTATAGAGACAATACTTTACTTAACTTGAGATTTTAGACCATGTATGGTGGTAAACCTTGATTTATATATTAAATTATATACTAAGAATTATAAGTTGATTATAATTAGTATGATATTATACACCCTTTCATAGATTGATATTGTTATCTTTTACTTATAACATATTGTTTTGAATATATTTTTTATTTTACCTTTTACCAAAAGTGAGTAGGCTATAAGATGTGTGGAATAGTTTGTCAATCTAGGGGTTGGATTAAACTTTTAACATGTGTTCTAGTTGAACAAGCAAGGAGATATTATTTCATTTATTCTCTTATAAGATTGAAAGAATAGTATGATTATCTACCTATGTATGTTATGTTAATTATAACATAATTTCCTCTTAATCATGAGCATAATAGAATAAGTTAAGCCATGAAATATGATACTAGTATGTTTAGCTAGTAGTAACTTAATACAATTAGGGATTGATTATATGACCTATTTTTTATGTAGGATGATACATCTAGAATCATTTAGTATATAGCTTTGCTTTCAATGATCTGATAGCATAAATAAGTGATTCCTTGGAATATTGTTCACATTATAAGATCATTAGGTCATGGAGACCCAAGGGAAGAGTGGTGAATTCAGAATGAGTTCTAAGAGATAGAAATGTATTCTACATAGCCTCACATTGACTTGATTATTATTGAGTTAGATTTGACAGATAAACTTGTTGATTCTAGAAGTGGACAGGTGAAACTTGTCAAATTCAGTTGTATGGCCATACGTATGTATACTATGAATGGGTATTTCATGATTTTGTATACACTGAAAATATATTATTTCTAGTTCATATTCATCATCATACTTGTCAAAAGCTCCGTGGAGTAGTGATACTATTGACATGTTATACTTATCTGAAGCTAGATGGAGTAGTGATAGTATTAACTTATACATATTTTTGTAGCTAGATTCCTTATATACTTTTCTTTAGAATGAGAAAAACACTCTCTAAGTTAGGGAGATGTGATGAGGGCTAGAAGAATTTTGTGAAACTCTCCTTGGTCATTTATTTTGGTTTGCATGATGATCTTGTATGTTTTGACAAGTTAGTAAATTTTCATTAAGATATGTTGGACCCTTCAAGGTAACATAAGTGGTCAATATTTTTGTATATAGGCTTGTCTTAACAATTATGGACCCTAGGGTAGTCATGATAGAATAAGTCAAAGTACGTAATACTCATAAAAAAGTTTGTTAAATTGAGAGACATTTTTGAGTAGGGTCTTGGGGGACCAATACATTTTGAATAGATCAAATTGAAGGAGCCATGATAAGTTCTATAGGTAATTTCTTAATTGTTTTCTTAAGTTTGACATTGTATATCATGTTGTTACTTAGATAGAAAATGTTTTTTCTATTGAGAACTTATCTTTGACTAAGAGTCATTAGGGACGATGACTAGATTTGGGGTGGAAGAATGCTACAACTTGATTTCTCGCCAGAAAAACTTACTAAATTATCCAAAGATATCTATAGTTAAAAAATTCAGATTTGGTTATATTTATAATTAAATTCAAGATTTGTGTTATTTCAAGGTAATAGAATGTTATTTAATTAGATAATAATACATGTTTACTTATTATGAACTAGTTTATCTATGTGTTTACATTTTAAGTTTATTAATGTATTGTTTCAGTTGTATATTATTGTCTTATGATTATCATGTGATATGATCTAATTACCTATATGTTGTGAGGTTGATGTAGGAGAATTTTTTATTTGATCATATCGAATGGACAACATCATCAGAGAGGGTGAAGTAGATGGAGACATCATAAGTCAACAGAGAGCTAGCAAAGCCTTGTACACACTATGATAGTTAGTCATGATATAAAATATATTTTAAGTGGATTACTTTTGGTGTTTGTTTAAGTAAAATTAGAGAAATAAATTCCTTTGTGTGTTTAGCCTAATATGTCATTAATACACGTAAAGGCAAATTTGAGAAAAAAGAATTCAATAAGGGTTATTATTTATGATTTTATTATTAAATTTTTGAAGTATAATTAAATGTTAAATTAATTTTAATTTAAAATTGGGATTTCATATTAAAATACAAAAAGGGAATTGTTTTTAAAAGAAGGAAAAAAACATGTAAATTAGAAAACAATTAGATGTGTTAAAATCAGCACAAACAAATATATAAAAACACAAACTAAATTTTTTTTAAAAAAAGAAAAGAATTAAGACCTTTTATTTTTATAAAGGAAGAATGAGGGAAGATAAATAGATCATCATAAGTGTTATAACACATAAGAGGGGAGATCAGAAGAACCCAAAAATTTTAAAGAAGAAGATAAGCAGGGTGAATTGGAGGAAGTGGAGAAAAGAGAAAAGAACAGAAGGGTTTTAGCCTCCTCCTTTTTACCGTGCCTCTCTTTAATCATTCATTCTATAGATAGATATGCCTTCCTCTTGATGACTCTGATTGTTCATGTTCCTTCTTTCTCTTTTTGTAGTTCTTTTCAGATCTATTATTTTGCTTGGCATATAACATCAGACTACTAGTGTTAAATAATTGTGATCCAAAACATGTAATATAAATACCTAAATAATATAAATAATAATGTGATAATCTATGGATATAAGCTATTATCTTGATAATCCACATAATAATCCACTTAATACTAAAAATTGAAATAATATGGTGATTTTGATAATAAGGTGAATTAGAGATCTCTATTAGATAATATGTGATATATATTAGTGGTGTATATACATGTATGATTAATTTTTTGAATCATTAATATACAATGAACACATAGAAAACTAATAACTTCATAACCTAGGTTGAGAGAGATAGGCAACAAACTTGGAATATTAATATCTAGTATAAATAAGAGTTGAGATTATTGTGTTAATATAGAAAACTTCATAGATAGGCAACAAACTATGTTTAGCCAAAACCTTGGCTGATGGTGTGACTTGCACAGAAATCAGGTTTTGAAACCATAATGTATTTTCTTAGTTAGGTGGCCATCTAAAACTCTGAGTAAATAGGTATGGTAAACAAGTCTGGTGTTTAGATTAAAAATTATGATGTTGAGTTGATTTGATCATCATTTACTTATGAGAATTATGTACATCATGTGATTGTATTGAGAGTTAATATATATTATTAAGGAAATAAATGATTGTATAGGTTTAACAACCTACGTATCATATTATCCACATAAATGAACTAGTTATACCGCATGGTGACCTAAGGAAGTCAAATTAAGCAGTAAGAAGATATTAATTGTATGAAGTTGAAATATCATATATAGAAGTGTATTCAATGCCCAATGAATTAAATATGATGAATAAGAAAACTATACATGTTCAAATTTATAATCTATATAAAATATAAATTTTTAATATTAGTATATAGCATTGTATTCCCAGGCTCATTGACTTTACTACTCTTATAGAGCAGTATTTAATACAATGAGTATATATAATTTATATATATGCAAAATACAATTATCTATGTTTGCGTTGTAAGTGATATAAGTTAGAAATATATTCTTATATATTTGGTTTTAATACATTCTAGTATGATATAATGTTCTTCTTTTAGAAGTTGGTATTGAATATATATATATATATATATATATATCACCATAGTCTACGATATCTATAATATGATATGCAACCTTATGGTATACTGGATAGTTAGTATACAAAGTTGATTTAGATATCTTAGGACTAGGTTATTCAGTAAATATGATATAATTGTTTATTTGTATATGTTATATCTTCAATGTCTTGAATCCTCATTCACTGAAGTAGTGTTGGGGTAATTGAATTAGTGCTTAGCGATTCAAGTATGAGCACAAACATAATGAGTGGTTTATATGTCTGAGTCATAGAAAATGTGTATCATTAAAGAGCTTTAGGATAGTTTATAACATTATTTGGATCATAATATTTATGTTCATATATATTAATGGATGTGTAATATAGGAATTTTTGTCAATATAGGTATATCATGAAAATAGAAGCATATTATATATAAAAAGTGTAATGATATTAATCCTTAGGATATCTCAGGAGTCCTCCATAAATTCCTGACTCATTTATGGATGTGATGATCCTTTGTTGTTCCAAAATCTTGGGAAGAATTTTTTCTCTACCTGCAGCCATTCCATAGTATGGGAATATTTAAAATCATGGGATGAGAATGAAAATGGTTTATAATATCATTGCAGAAATACTTATAATTCTTTTGTACTTGATACATTTTCACATAAGTGTTCTTTACTTCTGTTGTCAATGATAATCTTGGATTTTAGCACACACAAACTAGTTATATTCTTTTATTACGCCCATGCTATAATCTCTTAGGATTTATTAGTTTTAAAAAGTTTATATCATTACATTGTAGACAAATATATGAAATGTATACTAGGGTGTATACATAAATAGTTTCACAACAAGGCATGACTATTTTGACTAGTGTATTGAATTTGTTTGAATGATATTTATACCTTGATGATTGATGAAACCTTAGGAAATTATGGATTAAGAGACTTAAGGGAACATAGGGTAGTATTATCATATTATTAGAGCACTTACATTGGTGCATGTTATGGCATGTGAGTACTCGCATATACGAATTTTGTTTATATTAAATTATTGGTTAAGAAAAGACAAATATTCTTGAGAATTAGAAAACTATCACTATATTAAATAGTTTTTAAAAGAAAAATAGAACCAGATGTATAAATGGAGGTTATAATGGGCTTATTATTTCTCTATCTCTAGGTAAATGTTTTATTGACTATAATTTTATAAGTATTTTATATTGAATACTTGTGTACAACACATATTATGTATATGTTAATATGTTTTAAGGGTTGGTCATATTTAGCATATAATAGTGCATCGTGATGTGTGCCTTTATGTTATACTTATTGAATGCTAATTCAAAATTTTGATTTAAGATATATCCGGGTGGTATAGCTCTATACTTTCTTAAATTACTATCATGTAATTGTAATTTTGGATTATGAGTTATTATGTACTTTAGAACCTATGATAATATGAGATATCATAGAGAAATACATCATAAATGTATATTATACCTAATGGTACATACCATAAATGTTATGCCTAGACTTACATCTACATTTAATCATTTTACTATATACATTCCAATTATTGTTATGGATAGCATATATTGTTATAGTTGGTAACACGTGTATACGTGCATGCAACATTTGAGTGTTTAACAAATATTGTGTTGGTATGTTATTATGTTCCATGGGAATGATGACTTGTTTTATTGTGTGTGTGTGTGTGTGTGTGTGTGTGTACTTAAGACTACCATATATGATTGATTTTAGAAAACTGGAGTTATGTCTTAGAATAGTAGACTATGGTAATATGGGATATGATAAAGAGTAGTATGTTTGAAAAATAATTATGGAAGTGAAAATATAGAGTTACTTATAAATTTACTAGGGTGGTATATTTTTAATCATTATTTATAGTATGAGATAGAAGATAATGAAATATTCATGCATATATTTGACCGACTAAATATATGTTGTTATTACTCCTCTATATAGTGTCTCGTATGATGCATTGCTAGTAAAATGTAAGTTATTGAATCTTATGGTTGAATTATATTTAACCAATTTGCATTGATAATACAAAGTAAGGAGTGAGAGAAAATTCACTAGCTTACTGGCACTGCAATGTTAGATGAAGGTAATCTGATCAAGTGGTGTACATGAAATTGATAGATCTATAGATTGTTTTTAAATTACTATTTTTAAATTTTTTTCTCAAAGTATGTTTAGTGAGACATTTTAATTTCATAAGTGTGATTCACATGTTTGTGCGATATCTTGCAATAAAATGGATTTTTCTAATACACTACATGTTTAGTATATTATCATATAGCACGAGTACTTTCTCGTATCTCTAGATTCTTGCATCATCACTATCTACTCATCTATGAAGGGAGAGCCATTCCCTAATAGGGGATTGTGAAGGAGATCATTGGTTCATAGTTGGTGTGGAAAAGTGCTCAGATGATGCTCTCTCTTACCATAATAGTACTACTATTGAGATGACACTTGATATCGCCACAGATACTAGAGAGTCTATGAAACTCATGCTTCAAGGAGCCATGTATCTATATGTAAATTGTATTGTATTATATTTATAATTGAGTATTGTCATGAATAGTTGTAATTACTTGTTATTATAAATCAACAATGGTGGATATAGACTTGTTTTATTTGTAGCTAAGTTAATGTAATTTTTTTTTGTATTTGCATTATGATGTGTACTCTCATGATATTAGAGATTAGTATTTTGTGATATATTATGTTTGTTGCTATTATGACCATGTGTATTTCTTATGGTCTCTATTTATTCTCGTGGTGTAATCTATATTTGGTAAATGTGTTAAATTTTTAAAAAATCACGTATTCCTGTCTAATCCATCTTTTAAATTATTTGCAATATGATTTGATATGTTGAAAAAGTACATGGCAAGTTCCTCTTCATAGTTTGTGTGTGTAGTATAATAATTAATTCTATCATTTTAAATATATGTTAATGTGCCTTATTGAGTAAAATAAATTTCTTACTAATTTAGATCAATTATTATTTTTATTGGGTATATCCAAATAGTTTCTAATATAAATGCACATGGAGATGTGGTAGCCATAACCCAAACTTATGTTTGGATTAATTTAGGACCACAAGAAATTGGTATTGTTATGTTTCCCAATGAATCCTTTAAAGTGACCTTATTTTGTAACTCTTGTAAGTTAAAACTAAGCAACTAAAAGTGCTTTATATTGTAATTGGTTTTTGTTTGTGTAGGATCAATATGGATATGATGAAAATAAGCACTATCCATGTATAATGTAATTGTTAAAGTTTGTTGGTGTGGATGCCTTTTGAATTGTTGTGAAGATGATTCCATAAGAGGATCATCAAGTGTAATCTTTTGGTCTTCAATGAGGTCATTTGGATCTTATGCTTTAATGTAAAACATCTGTTTGTAGAATGCCTAAGGCCTTGGTAATAGCCACAATAAGAATTTACATCATATCCTTTGTGTAGATGTCTATTTATATCAACCTCTATAGAATGAGGAAGAGATATAAGCTAACACTCTATTATAATTGGGAGTAATGATTATAGAGACTTGGGTAAACATGAGAACTATCTCTTCAATACCTTAGATAAAATAATTTGGTTAGGTTGTTGTACTATTATATCAATTTGATGTTCATATTTGTATGATTTTGGTGTAGGATTATATGTTTGTTGGGCCATTGCAAAATGTTAGAAGGGATTAAGATCCATTGGACATATGAAAATGAATCCATGATGACTAAATTTTGAGCATGTGTTAAAAGTAGAGAAACCACATGCATCTTGTGTATCCAATGTCTTCCTAAGATAATGTTTTAATTTGAATCATTTGGCATAACTTGGCATAAGGTGGATAATGTATAGGGACCCATAGTAATATTTAATGTTACTTGTCCTAATAATTACATTGTGAAATATTATCAAATCCATTGATAGAAATATTAGATAGTTCTAAATCTAAAGACTCAATGCCAATTTTTGAAAGGAGAGATTTGTTGTAAATGTTGAGCCTTGAAGTCTTGTCCATAAGGACTCATTTTATCATTTTATTATAAACACACACCTAGAGTTATTGTGGTAGACAAGTGTTTTCCATGGGTTGGGATTGTTGCTCTTATTTTCAAATGATATACTATGTTTGGTTTGTTTTATGGAATTTAACATAGAGGACACATCTTATGACTCTACATTCAGAGTAAAACTTGTCATATGTAATGTTTTCATAAAAAGAATGCAAACAAATTTGACTTGTTTAACAAGTGTAAAATTGAAATAGCATCATTATATGTCTTTGAAGTGGATAGAATATGCTCATGTTGGTTTTCTTGATTGATATTTGAATCTTGGGTTGAGGGAGGAATGTCTTGATAAATGACACAATTTGATTTCACCTCTTTACAACCAAAGGTAATAATATTTACATTGTATGTAAAATTTTTCATAATATCTATGAAAGTATCCAATGTTATATCACATGGAACTTGGGTATCATGTAATGACTCATATATGATATCTTTATGGATACTTGAGGAATTTAGAAGATGAAACAGTGAAATATTTAGACGCATGCTACCTGATTTATTAATAAGACTACCACCTATAACATTAGGTTGGGAATGCATTTATTCAATCTTATTACAGAAGGCATGTTGAAGAGAGATCAAATATTTTTTCTACGTTAAAACCCTCTCATTGTTGTAATGAATTTGCTTATAATATTTGACAAGGAAACTAATGTAACAAACCATAACAACTATGAAATATTAGAAGGAAAATGGGTAATAGATCCATCCTTGTTGCACATATTATATGACAAGCAAAAATCAACAATAGAAAAATTAAAAAAAAACCTAGTGACCTAGGGTTTATAACTCTAATATTGGGTTCACAAAATGTTTAACCCTAATTTGGATAAAGATCCTCTTGGGTAGATAAGGTTAAGAATATAGAAATGATAGGGCACAAGGGTGAATATCAAATCTATAGCAAGCCAATTAACTACTAAACTCAGATATACCATAACCTAAATTTATTAAATTAAGATAAGATATTAATGGAAAGTACAACTAAGATATGCATAGAAATGACATATAAAATAAATTACTTAGCTAGTTTTGATGTTAACAGAGTGCTAAATATGGAACAAGTTGAAAGTAGACAGGAAGATAGTTCTAGAATAATCATCAGAGTTCATATTTGTTGCCTCTGGCTTTCTACACAATAATATCATCCTTGAGCAGTCATGTTAATGCTACTATCTTGGTTTGGCATCAATGTCCTCTACAAAATATTTGGTGAAATAGGGTGTGACCAAATGGATGCTTCTAGGTTTGGATTCACCTTCATTATGGTTCACTCAAATCAAGCTCATGGACTATCACTCCTCATAAAATGATAAAACCCTAATTTTCCATCTTCATAGTGATATTATAGGAAAATGAGTTAGTGGGCACATGGTGTCGAGTTGACCCCAATGACCCTACTATCAAGGGTACTTCCTATATACCCAATACTCTAAAAGAGGGCCTCAGACTCATATAGTTATTCTCTGCATTTTGGTTTATGTGTAAATCATGCAATGTATGTAAAATAAATATAAGAGTGACTTAACTTGTAACTTGATAAATAAGAATAGTATAAATATGGAAGCTTTTATTCAATTGAATGCTTGATAGAATGATTTTAATAAATTTCTTTGGTCTCTTTGCTATATTGTTAGGTGAGGAATGAATGAGGGTGAATATTATATTTATAAAAAACTTATTGGGAGATAACTCGCATTAAATCACTTAGTCTGACCAATGTAATACATTTCATTTGTAAATTGGATGACTTTAGGGTATTGGACACTTGTGTTAGGTCAGGACAGTAACATCAACACTACTATGCCCCATACATTAGTGTCTAGGGAGTAGGAAAGTAGGTACATATTTAGAATTTATAGAGGTATAAGATAGGTACATTTTACGCATTTTGTAAAAGATAAGATATCTATATCATCAATATAAGATTGTTTAGACTAAGAGATAGTTCAAGGAGTACAAGATAGAACATATGCAATGATTGTGGAAGAGAGTGTGGAACTAAGAGGAATATCCAAGATTTGAGTTTTTCAAATGTACAACATTGAAGTGCTACATAATCACAAAATATCATCCATAGTTTGATGAAGATATTAAAAATGATAATGTCCCTAAACCATCTTACCTTTTAATTTTGATTGAGGATAAGCCTATCGATACTAATGATTTAAATGAAGATTTATCCTCATCCATAGAAGGAGCTCAAAATCATATAGAAGCATCAAGAAAAAGTGATGCAAGGAACATGGGATGGACATGGAGCATTGAGGAAATATATCAAGAAGGCCCTAATAATTTGTTTGCTAACTATGATTTTATGACAAGTGATGTAGCTGGATGATCCAAGCACATATAAAGAGGCAAAAGGAAAAATTGAATGGGATGCAACTATGCAAGATGAATATGTTTCTCTAATAAAAAATAACACTTGGGAGTTGTGTGTTCTTCCAAAAGGGAAGTATTTTGTAGGCTTCAAATAGACATATAAGACAAATTTTAGATCAAATGGAGATGTGACGCACAAAACATGGTTGGTGACCAAAAGATTCTCACAAAAAGAAGTTAAAATTTTATTAAAACTTTTTATCATATTACTAAGATGACATCCAATCATACAATAGTTTATTTAGCTACAAAATTTGGATGGAAAAATTATCAAATGGAAGGAAAGGAAGAAATATACATGAATCAATCACCTAGATTTGGTAAACCTAGTGAACAACATCTAGTTTGTAGATTGAAAAATTCATTATATGGTCTTAAAAAAGCACCAAGGGCATGGTACTCCAAAATAAATGAGTACATTCTAGAAGCAAGATTCATAAGAAGTGAAGCTGCTCCAAATATGTATGTGAAGCATAGTGATGGAAAAATTATTATTGTTGTATTGTATGTTGATGATTTAATTATTATAAAAGATCATATGCAATGCATTATAGACACTAAGGATCAATTTAAAAAGTCTTTTGAGATAAGTGAATTAGGCCCAATGCACTACTTTTTGGGCATGCAAGTATGGCAAGAAGAAGTTAGGATCTTACTTTCTCAATCCAAATATGCCCCAAATGTATTAATAAAATTTAGGATGCTTGAGTGTAAACTGGCTATTGCACCATGTGAACTTGGATTGAAATTGAGTGCTAACTCCACTATAAATGAAGTAGATGGAACATTGTATTGATAACTGATTAGTAAACTCTTGTAGCTCACTATCACTAGACTAGATATTGTATAAAAAGTTGGCATTATTTCTAAATACATGGTAGGTCCTCATGTTGGCCATTGAAAAGATGAAAAAATATTACTTAACTATATTAGAGGTACATGTCAACTTGGAATCGAATATAAATTAGATGGACCCACCTTAGTGGGCTATACAGATTCAACATGATGTAGATGATAGAAAATCAACTTTAGGATATGTACTTCACCTTGGTTCAGGGCTAATTTTATGGAGTAGCAAGAAGTAAGCTACAATGTCTCTCTCATCTACAGAAGATGAATATATTGGTTCTTCGAAGGCATTTCAAGATGCTATGTGGCTAAGAAGATTGTTTAAGGAAGTTTGTCTACCTCAAAATCATCAAATTATTATATTTTGTGACAATCAAAGCACTATCAAGTTGGGAAAAAATCATGTATTCCATGCTAGATCAAAACACATTGAGGTGACTATCATTTTGTTCAGGTCTTGATAGATGAAAAGGTAGTGGAGCTAAAATTTTGTGGAATAGAAGACTAAGTTGCAGATATATTCACTAAAGTAGTATTCATAGTTAAACTTGTCAAATTTTGAGACATGTTACATCTTGTAGATGTTCCTCTTAAAGTAGATATGAAGCCTTAGGTGAAAGAATGTGATTTGTAAATGGTTACCTAATCAAATGAGTTGTCGAAACCCATAATAAAATCTTGAAATCAAATAAGCATTATGAAGGGGTGTTAAAATAATGGTTATTCCACCTAGAACAATCTTTTGTCTTCTTCTAGAATCATCCGCTTTTTCTCGATTCTTCCATCCTCTAAAATATTTCCTTTTCTAAATTATTCCCATCCAGAAGCTTCTCAGTGCTCCCGACATGCCTATACCCTTCTCTAGAGTAAACAATCCACCCCTCACAAACCAATTAAGTAGTTGTACATTTTGTAACATTGTATTAATTTAAAAAATAAAAATAAAAATCTATCAGAAATATAGGCAAAGTATATGGAATATTTATGAATTAAATCTATACTAAAAAAGTTTAAGGAAGTGGTCCCATGAAAGGGGGGCTCCTAAATTTTCTTAGGGGGTAATGTAGAGGGAATTTAGGAGCATGTATAGCAAAAGTGGTCTCATGGAATAAAATTTTTGAGTGTTTGTAGCTATTTTATAGGAGATAATATTTAAAATTATTATATTTTTATTTATAATTAAAGTGTACATAAATTTTGTCCACTCATATATTTACAACTCATAGAATATTTTTTTACAAAATAGAAGCACATATGAAGAACTCCGAGCCCCCCTTTCTTTTCACTCCCTCTGATCCGGACAATAATTCGGATAACAATTTGGGTGATGGGTCCACCCCATTTGATGGCGGAACTTCCGGAAGCCATAACTTTTGCACCGTAGCTCCAATTGACTCGCCGTTTGAACCGTTGGAAAGCTAATAATGAGGGGAACGTCGTGAGATGGCATAGAGCTCTGCTCAATGAAGTTTGACCCCCTAAAACCCAACAGAAGTATCCCAAATTTCAATTTTATTAGTCCAGTCTAAAAATAGTAAGTTTCTAAAAATAGTAATTCCTCGAATTCTGTATTGTTGTAAATCGTGGAAGTCGAACCAATTCATCTCCCTCGAGATTGGTGACCTTCCACATTCTCCCCACACTTTCAAAACATGTATAAATGAAGATGTAACCAGAAATAGAAATCAGACATATCTTCTCAGAGATAAGCATATGTTTGGGTCTGCAATTTTGATAAATAAAACATCTCTTTTCAGAGATAGCATTATTTGAATTGTGTTATTCTTATTTCTTTGAATTATTTCAGCCAAAGCTTTTGAGTTTTGGATCACCCTCAAACTTCCTCCCTAAAAAATACCCAATGCCTCATTTTTAAAAAAAAAATCTAAAATTTCTTTATACCATACATTTCATTTTTCATGGAGCCACCGACTCATTAAAAATAGGAGCAACAGCCCCCTCCATGAGACCCCACCTTAGAAAAAAAGAATAAACGGCTTAAATGGAATGTTAACTCAAATCAACACAAGATGGCACTGCCTTGTAAAAGATACCAGGGGCGTGAAGAATCTCGCGGCAGTTGAAGTAAAACCATTTCATTCAACTTTTCGTTAGCGCTTCAAATTTGATCATTGTTGCCCACAGGGAAGCCGAGAAAGAAAGTGCTTTTTTCGGTTCTTTTGTGTGTTTTTTTAATAATATAAATTTGGGTGCCATATCTAATGCAGAGTTTCAGAAAACCTGTGTGACCCAGCTAAATGTATGCCAGCTGCCTGAAGCCGAACAACAGACCTGAGGGGGTTGAAAAGGAAAGTTGCAATCGGATTTAATACGGCGAAACGTGTCGCACAGTAACCCTGACTTTTGGTAGAGATTTCATGAATATTTTGAAGACGTTGAGCCAAGGGATGATTCAGAAGATCACTGTAATCGTTGCGAGAAAGAGGGAAAAATGGAAGATACTTTAAAGCAGGATGGAGCCAATGATGGGGACATGGTATTGATGATTGATTCTGAGAACGATAGCCAGAATCAGAAAAATAAAAGTACAGGAACGCTTGGGAGTGTCAATGGCGATGGAGAGATTAAAACGGGCGGGGGAATTTGTAGGGATTCTAGCTACGACTTCCTCAACGATCCTGATAAGGCGGGGATGTACAAGCAGATAGATATTCATAGGGCTTCGGAAGAGCAGGGACGGATTTTTATTTTCAGGAACGGAAGCAATCCGACATCTCAACTCATTGGTGATTTTGTGGTTTTGTGGAGCGGGAGAGGATGTCCGGACACAAGTATTTCAATATGGACCTTAATATGGAGGAGAATGAAAATGAAAATGATGTAATTCAGAAACCGAGAGGTCTTCTATACAATGCTCCTCAGAGGGTGAGCGTCCAATTACAGTCTGAAACAAGTTCTCTCCCGAGAAGGGTGTACTCAGATCCTTCCCAGGCCCATCCTCTTCGGCCTCTCATACTCTACCATCTGTTTGTTAGAAATTCAATATTAATTGGAAATAATTTCTCCCACCTCCCTCCTTTTGTCATGCAAGCAGTTAGCTGCACTTAAACATTCAGTTAGGATTCAGTTAGTAAATTGACAGTTGAGCAATCAGTTAGATTACATTCAGTTAGTTAACAAACAGTTAGTTAAACTGTTAGAGAATTTGTTAGAGAGTTTGTTTGCATGTAAAGACTAAAATTAGTCTTGAGTTTGTTTTTCTAATTATTGTATGTTTTCAAATCTATTTAAAGACGCTTGGGCGCATCATTGTAAGCAAGGAAAATTGAAGATCAATAAAATCTTTTTCTTTCAAGAGATCGTTGTAGCAATTGTGTTCTTTCTTGTTAATTTGTATGAGTTCTTGTTTTTGTACGCTCTCTTGAATTCTGACAAATTGGTATCAGACTCTGGTAAGGATTTGTGTAGCAGAAGCACAAGGAGAAGTAGAGATTGCAAAAGTGTGCAATCAGTAGAAGCGTGCAGCAACCGTAGTCAGAGAATAAAGGAAGACCCAACAGGGAGCGCAAAAACTGACATCAGCTGACTGTAGACTGACATCGACAAGAAAATTGACGTCGGCAGTATTAGTAACCGACTACGGCAGTATAACTGACGTCGGCAGTATTAGTGACCGACTGCGGCAGTATAACTGACATCAGCAGTATTAGTGACCGAACGCGGTAGTATAATCGACATCGACAGTATTAGTGACCGATCGCGACAGTATAATCGACATCGACAGTATTATTAACCGACCGCCGCAGTGTAACTGTGGTCGGTCACTGTGTTTCAGAGAACACCATCAAAAACAATGAATTCGGTGAGCTGCCCTCGAAGGAGGAAACGCCAGTTTCGAAGGATGAGCCAATGGCCAAGTCCAAAGATAGGACCGCTAAGGAGGCCCCACCTGCACCCGAAGTCCTACAAACTGAAGAGCCGAAGCCGATCAAGGCAGTCGAAGAAAGTAAAAAAAATAGTAGAAAAAAAAGCACCCAAGCTAGAGGCGTATTACACAGAAAACGAGCTCCGTAGATTCTATTTTTATTTTTTTTTGTTTTTAATATTTTTTTTATATATATGCAGTGCCGTGTTTTGAAAAGACGAGCTCCGTAGAGCTTGTGTTACACAGCGAGTGAAGCTGTGAAAGTGTGTGTGTTGAACAACGAGTGAAGCTGTCAAAGTGTCTGAAGATCAGGCCGATCGTTGGCAAATCTAGACCAACGTAGATAGAACCCAGTAGAGTCTTGGGAGGAAACTTGAGCAATTAAGCATCAGGGGAAAAAAAGGTCAGCAAGTAGGAAGCTTGCAGTGTTGGACATAAGCATGTCCGTTGATAGCCTTTTGATAGGCTACTCCTCAGTCTTAAATGCTGAGTGAACATTCATTGAGCAATTGTATTTATTTTGTATGAAGACAAGGTGGTGTATTCCACATATAAGGGAATGTATTTCGCAAGGCAGTGTATTTCGCATGAGAGGCAGTGTATTCTGCAAAAGAAAAGCATCCTAGCTGAAGCTGGTAGATAGAATGACAAAATTTAGGCATTGTAAATGCTGAAATAGTTTGTGGTAGAAATTAAGGGGGAGTGTTGGAGACTGGAGTTAATTTTTCCACTCCTCATGCATGCAACAGTTAACATTCAGTCAGTTAGACAAATAGTGAGTTTTGTTAGGTTATGGAGCTAAAAGCTTCACCAGGATGCAAACAGGAGTTACAAAAGTCACGGAGGTTACAGAGAGTTGCAGAATGAGTTGCAGGGCAACTGACATCAGTCTGATCAACCGACGTTGGTCAGACAGCAGTGAAGAAGCAACCGACGTCGATTACCAGTCGGCCGACATCGGTCAGGGAAGAGCCGACGTCGGCAGCCTGTGCATGAACATGCAGCTTGCATGTTGATTCTGGAGAGTCTATTTTTGGACTGTTAGTTTACATGTTAAAGGCCAGTTATAGTCTTGAGTTGCGTGTCTAATTATTGTAATTAAGATAGTCTAATTATTATAAGCACGAGATCTATATAATAGACTCATGGGCTGTATTGTAAACTTGAGTGCTAGAGAGTAAGAGAGCAAATAAGCTCCTTCTGAGAGAAGAGAGCAATGGTGTGTTCCTCTTAATGTCGCAGTACCAAGTGTGGGTGCTGGTTTGGAGAATCAGAAGGGTTTTTCGTATATGTATGATCTTGGTCAGTAGGTGAGCATAGCTTCTTTTGGAGATCTACAATGGTGAGTAAGGTCTAGTGATTTGCAGGTAGCAGCAGAAAGTAGGAGATCTACTTGAAGTACGGTTGTGTACTTGGTGTACTGGCAGCATTGTTTCTGATTGGTGTAGGTGAACATCAATTATGTATTGGAGTTGATTGTTGTGACCGTGAGAGAGAGGGAAGAAGATCTTGAGGTGTGGCAAGCCTTTGAGGTGGAAGAAGAAGTGGCATCTTCTTTATTATATTTTCTTCTGAGTGATTATTAATACAATTGTGTATTGTCTCTCATATTTCTGTGTTGTTTCATATTTCTAGTTACTTATTGATTCTGGTTAAATTTCGTGTTTAGTTGCTAATACAAGAGGTAATCATATATGTGCTCTTATTGGTGGAGCAAGATCCTGACAAGTGGTATCAGAGCTTTTGGTTGGGTTGACTAACAGGTGGTTTCAGATCTAGTAGTGTTGTTGATTACAGATCACTCTCAGGAGTTTCAGATTGAGTGGGAGTATAGCAATGGCAGAAGAAAGTAAGCTACGAATGGAGAAACTGAATAACACGAATGGTTTGATTGATGGAAAAAAAAAGGTAAAAAAAGATTGTTGGTCGGTAGAAGATCAGCATGTAGAAGCAGATGTTGTAGGTGTTGTTGCAAGGTTGCTCTAGATAAAGTAGAATCTTTGTTTACAAATTCTTTTACCTCTTTTCATGCAGCCTGAAATAGAGCATCTTTTCATAGGTATGTCTTTGGAGACTTTGAAGAGATTTATTTATGGGTTGGTGAGCCTTGTCAGATTATTGACAAAGGGGAAGTGAAGCTGAAATTGCAGATAGATAACACACAGTGGTTGAAGGAGGTCATGCAGGTTTCAGTTTTGGAGATGAGTCTAATTTTTTTAGAAAAGTTGGGTGATGGGAGATTCACTGTAACTCTCACAGCGGATGCACTTGAATTAGATGGTGGTAAGAAAGTAGGTATCATTTATCTATCTACATATATTACTGATTCACCTTCTGTTGCAGAGATGTGGCTTTGTAGGCTTGGTCACATATGTAGGAGGGGAATGCAAGTTTTTAAGCGGAGCTCAGATGTTTTTGACAAACTTAAGAACTAGAAGGCCTTAGTGTTCATGGAGGAGATGATGGACAGAGATCAGGTGAGGGGACTAAATTATTCTGAGTAGGGCTGTGTTGATTTGAATAGGGTTTTGATTCATGGAGAGCTCGCAAGTAAAAAATTATCACTCACAGACGAACATAGGTACCGGCGTCGGTCAGAGAATAACCGACGTCAGCAACAAGAAGACTGACGTCGATGAGATAGGAATCGACATCGGTAGGGGGGATATCGATGTCAACCAGGGAAATGACTTCGGCAGTCAGGGTTAATGCAAAGAACCAATATCGGTCGGATGCAGACTGAGAGATGGCCAAGATCAGTCACTGGAATGGATATTGGGTGGATAACAAAATATCAACAAGTCTCAAACGCTCATATGGAGGTCAGAAAGGGTAAGTGAACTTCATATTTATTGTTCACCTTCTTTATATTGCTTATTGATGGTCAAGAACCAGGAAGACGTGAAGAGACAATGCAGGTAGAATCCAGATACAGTGGGAGCTTGGCATGAATGAGGAGTGTGAGTCCATGGAGAAGAACCAAATAGATATTTATTGGTGGAGTTGTCAGCTAGAAAAAGGCACTGAAATATGGATGGATTTCTAAGTTAAAGAAGAGAGTGGATGGATACGTGAGATGGAAGGCCAAAGTATATGGTCTTGAGGAAGCTGCAGGATAGTGGTATAGGTTTTGACAGGTGGATGACAAAGCAGGGCTTCAGTCAATGTTAGTGTAACCATTGTGTTTGACTTACCAAGTGGATAATGATTGCAACATTATTTTGTTATTGTATGTAGGTGATTTGCTAGCAGGTTTGTACATACAGGGTTTTGCTGAGCTAAAAATAAGGTTAGTTTAGAGGTGTGTCATGAAGAATTTGGAGCAGCAAAATTCTTTGGCATAAGAGACATGGAGATTTTGTCTCCAGTGGGAGCTGATGTGAAGACGGTGTTGGCGGGGTTCAAGATGCAGGATGCAGAATCGGTAAGCACACCAAGGGCTGAACAGTTCAAGCTTAGCTTAGAACAGGGTTCAAAATCACATGAGGTCTAGTGTAGACCTGAATTTTCTCAAGCAGTGGGAGTTGTCAGAAAGTATGGAGCCAATTCGGAGAAGGAGTACTAGAGGGAAGTTCAGTGGATTCTCAGGTATTTGAGAGGGACTAGCAGCAAGTTAACATGTTATGCAAGGTCAAGGTCTTCACTACATGGAGTTGTAAGTTTGGATGTGGTAGGTTACTTGGATGATAGGTGTAGCATCACAGGCTGTGTGGTGGTTGGTCTTCAAGATTGATCTTGAAGAGGGATACAAGCCAAAGAATAATTTAGATGGTGTACAGGTATAGGTATAGGTGCAGCTGTTTATCTTCAAGTGGGAGATTGTTAGGTTGTGGAGCTAAAAGCTTCACCAGGATGCAAACAAGAGGAGTTACGAAAGTTACGGAGGTTGCAAAGAGTTATAAAATGAGTTGTAGGGCAATCGACGTCAGTCTGATCAATCGACATTGATCAGACAACAGTGAAGAAGCAACCGATGTCGGTTACCAGTCAGTCGACATCGGTCAGGGAGGAGCCGACGTCAACAGCCTGTGCGTGAACATGCAGTTTGCATGTTGATTCTGGAGAGTCTATTTTTGGACTGTTAGTTTGTATGTTAAAGGCTAATCATAGTCTTGAGTTGCATGTCTAATTATTGTAATTAAGATAGTCTAATCATTGTAAGCATGAGATCTATATAATAGACTCATGGGCTATATTGTAAACTTGAGTGCTAGAGAGTAAGAGAGCAAATAAGCTCGTTTTGAGAGAAGAGAGCAATGGTGTGTTCCTCTTAGTGCCGCAGTACCAAGTGTGGGTGCTGGTTTGGAGAATCAAAAGGGTTCTTCATATATGTATGATCTTGGTCAGCTGGTGAGCATGGCTTCTTTTGGAGATCTACAATGGTGAGTAAGGTCTAGTGATTTGCAAGTAGCAGTAGAGAGCAAGAGATCTACTTGGAGTATGGTTGTGTACTTAGTGTACTGACAGTGTTGTTTCTTACTGGTGGAGGTGAACATCAATTATGTATTGGAGTTGATTTTTGTGACCGTGAGAGAGAGGGAAGAAGGTCTTGAGATGTGGCAAGCCTTTGAGGTGGAAGAAGAAGTGGCATCTTCTTTATTGTATTTTCTTCTGAGTGATTATTAATACAATTGTGTATTGTCTCTCATATTCCTGTGTTGTTTCATATTTCTAGTTACTTATTGATTCTGGTTAAATTCCGTGTTTAGTTGCTAATACAAGAGGTAATCATATATGTGCTCTTATTGGTGGAGCAAGATCTTGACAAGTTTACATGTAAAGACTAAAATTAGTCTTGAGTTTGTTTTTCTAATTATTGTTTGTATTCAATTCTATTTAAAGAGCCTAAGGGCGCATCATTGTAAGCAAAGAAAATTGAAGATCAATAAAAATTTTATCCTTCAAGAGATTGCCCCCTTGATGCTAAGAGGGCTTACAATCTGATCTCTGAGTGTCAAAAATTGATCTGTTGCAACTACTCTCGTGAAGATATCTGTCAATTGTTCTTTAGTGTTGATGTATTTCAATTCTACTACCTTCATCTACACTAAATCTCGAATAAAATGATGCTTTAAATCAAAATGTTTTGTCCTGCTGTGATGGACTGGATTCTTAGCCAATTTAATAGCACTAATATTATCACAAAAAAAACTGTGCACTGAACTTGCATCTCTCCAATTTCTTCAAGAAGTTTTCTAAGTCATAATGCTTGTGTACCTGTTGAAGTGACTGCAACATACTTTGCTTCTGTAGAAGAAAGGGCAACTATACTTTGCTTCTTTGAGCTCCAAGTAATCAAACCAGAACCAAAAGAAAAACAATTTTCAGATGTTGACTTTCGGTCATCCAAACTACCTCCCCAATCAGAATTACTAAAACCAACAAGATTGAACCTTTTAGAAGTGTAGTAATGAATACCAAAATCTAGAGTGCCTTTCACTCAGCGTTTAAGACTGAGGAGTACCCTGTCGAAAGGCTATCAATGGACATGCTTATGTCCAACACTGCAAGCTTCTTGCTTGCTTACCTTTTTTTCACCTGATGCTTAATTGCTCAGGGTTCCTCCCAAGACTCTGCTGGGTTCTATCCACGTTGGTCTAGATTTGCTAACGATCGACCTGATCTTCAGACACTTTGACAACTTCACTCGCTGTTCAACACACACACTTTCACACATCTCAACTCATTGGTGATTTTGTGGTTTTGTGGAGCGGGAGAGGATGTCCGGACACAAGTATTTCAATATGGACTTTAATATGGAGGAGAATGAAAATGAAAATGATGTAATTCAGAAACCGAGAGGTCTTCTATACAATGCTCCTCAGAGGGTAAGCGTCCAATTACAGTCTGAAACAAGTTCTCTCCCGAGAAGGGTGTACTCAGATCCTCCCCAGCCCCATCCTCTTCGGCCTCTCATACTCTTACCATCCGTTCACATCATTCTCCTTCTCCGACTTCGAGTATGAATGCACGTTCCCTGTCAGCCTCTCCCAAGGTCCAGTTCGAATCTTGCGGGGTTCCTGCAGCTAATTGCAGGGTCAGATAGGATCTTCGGTCTGTGAAGGCGGGCCCCGATACAACCAGGAAGAAGATGAACTCGTCCCCAAATTGATAAACGGTAACGGTAATAGTAATATAGAGAGTCCTTATGTCAGCGAGCGAAAGAAATCTGGGGCGATGTGGGCTAAGTTATGAGGTGTTCCAGCAGGACGTCACCGAATATAAATCTGTTACGCAAAACCAAGTCGCGGGTTATCGATCCTCCGTCGGCTCACTACGGTAGAAAGACGGTGAGAGGGGAGGCTGCTTCAGAGTCAGACTTTGCTAGCAGACGACGCTCCACTCAGCTAAAGTTGGACATGATCGGGAACTCCTCTGGGCTTTTGTGTTGGAAATAATGACTCTGCAGCTAGCAGTCCAGCTATAATCTAGCCTACCTAGACAAGCTCAACTCCACTTACCTCATCGAAACCCAGTCACTTCTTAACAACTAGGCAATCTTGGGGAACATCTCGCGGTACACGAATCCCAGCCAATTCCTTTTGTCTCCATGAATGCAATCAATACAATTATCTATTCTCTGGAATGTGCAGCCGTGTCTCTAGAGAATTCCATATAGGAGATAGAAGTTTGTATATTCACGCTTTGGGATGAAAAACAGAGCAAAGCTTAATCAGTGCACGCCAACTCCCAGCGCAGGTTGGTCATTGCCGGTCATCGGGGGTTGGTTGTCGGCTGTCGTCGACGTTGGTCAGGGCTTAAAACAAACTGTAGTTTGAAGTGATTTAATCTGCAGTTAAATCATTTACCGACGCCACGGCTTTGTTCTAACTGTCCCCGCCACGGTCACCACGAATTTTACCGCCAATTGTCACGTGTCACAGACCTAACGAGCGTGGCATGCGAATCATGAGGGCCATGGTAATGTCGGATTATCATGCCCTAACACACAGATAATCATCGTTTCTTAGCTTTGCCTTAATCATGGTTTGTTAGCTTATTGTTAATCGAGTAATGCCAAGCCTAAATAGATGTCCTTCACCATTCGCTTGATGTTGCATCCAAGGTGGAGGGAAATAGTTCAAGCAAAGCCGGTCTGAACAAGAGCAGAGGACTCAGTGTTTAGTCAAATGTCGAGGTAAATTGTGGAAGGTTTTATCACTTTCACAAAGTCAAGTGACTATTTCATTTCATCTGAGGGTTCCATATGCCCTTGTTCAAGTTTACCCTTACTTCTCTATAGACTGTGTCTTAACGTACAGTGGTCTTCATGATTGTGAACTGTGTTTATAACCAGAGTATATATTGAGTTTCGATGTAGTTTACAAGTTGTTCTTCCCATAAAAAACAAATACTCAGCCCTCTTTTTTAAAGGAAATAAAGTTGTATTGTTCAAACACATAATATCCTTTAACAGACAATCATTTTAAAGGACAAAAGAAAGCAAAGCTCAATGTTACCTTATTAAAACGATAGTGCATATGACCCTGCACAAAACCGAATCCCTAACTTATTTAGGATAGATAATTTCATATTTGTGATCACAGAAGGCCAAGTGGTCAATGAATAAGCAGAACAAGGAAAGAAATCCTAGAGTTTTTTATAAATATGAAAAAAATCGAATTTATAACTTATTAACACAAACAAAATCCAAAACATAGGAAGCAAGAATAAGTATGGGGAAAAAAGGAAAACGCTTCAGATAAGCACATTCACAGTTTGTTCATAAGCCTCCTTTGCATAAATTATTTAGATGAAGATGCAAAGAAAAGCAAGGAAGATTGTAATAAATCCTTTAAAAGGACATCTATCTTCAATTTTATCCATACCTACTATTTTTGGAGCCCTGTTTCTCCTTGGCAGAGGTCCACTATACATAAGGTTAAGCTCACCCAAGATTTTGTCTTTGTTAATAAGTTATTTTTATACATAAAGACAAGCTCTTATATGCAGGGTCATATGCACTATGAATTTAGAGGAAGAGCGTTGTTCAACAGGGTACAACATGGTGCATAGGAGCCTCTCTAGTATTTTCCAAGCATTAATATCTTCACCTCTATTTTCAATTCATGTGTTTTTATTCACCATTTCATGTGTATTTATGCTTCCAAGTGCCTAAATGTACTCTATTTTTTGTGATGGGGTCATCATGCATGTGTGCTTTTAAGTACATTGAAAGTGTTACTCTTATCATGTTTCATATGTTTGTGCAGACTTCCACAAAGTAAGAGTGTGTGAATCCATGTTTGTTTTACTCCTATTATAGGGTGTATAACAGACTCTATAGTATTTTCCAAGCTTTAATTTCTTTAGCTCTGTTTTTAATTCTTGTGTGTCTATTCACCATTTTCTATGTATTCATGCTTGTAAGTGCCTAAATGTACTTTAGTCTTTGTGATGGGGTCATCATGTATGTGTGTTTTTAAGTACATTGAAAGTATTATTCTTATCATATTTCATGTGTTTGTGCAGAATTCCACAAAGTAAGAGTGTGTTAATCCATGTTTGTAGTACTCCCATTGCACTATGCAATGTATACTTACTCCCATTGCACTATGCAATGTATACTTACTATTGTTGACTTCTTCATTCAAAATGTTCAGTGAGATTATTAAATATTGCCATCAACGTCTTTCATATAAGTTGCAACTGAGATTAATTTTTTTGTATACAATCTCCATGGACTTGATATTCAAGGCTTCAAAAATATTATTGCTAACCCTTGAAATTTACAACTGGCATGTTTTAGCTCTTTTAAAGTTTTCAAAATGTAATGTATCCATTACATTTTCTCTATCTCATCTACTACATACAAATGTTTGTTTAACTTGTCCTTGAATCAGCACATGAGGCATTGTCATATTATATAAATTATTTCCAAATGAATTGGTATGTTAAGTTTCTATAATGTGAAAAGATAATCTCTGCTTTGGAACGTTACACCATCTACAAAAAATGTAATGCCTTCTCATATGTACATTTCCTTGTTGTCTAGGCTTGTAATATATACTTTCAATATAGGGTGTCAATTTCATAAACATTGGTTGGCCTAATAATCCATGACTGCTACATTACATTGCCAACTAGTCAGATTACCCTAGCTGTCGACACACCATTGTACTCTCGTGGTGACCTTTACGGTGATTTCTATAAGCATTTCATTGGTAAGGGTTAGTGTTGTAAACCATATTCTTGACTTGTTTGAATGCAAGTTGTTTGTTGGCAACAAATACTATGAATGTTAACTACTATAGATTTAAGATGGGTGAGTGGGAATTAGATGATTGCCTCAAAGAACTTTATGCTGAGATCGAACAAATGGTATGCATTTTTAGCTACTATACTCAACTGTGAATTTGAGTTGTATTATTTAATTTGTTGATGTTAATCTATTATGACATACATTGTGTTAGAAGAAAGAAGTCAGTTGAAAGTCCTCATTACATGCAAGTGCTTAGTTTAGACATTCCCCTCGCCCCATCAAAGATCGAATGAGGAAGCTATATGGAGGACCAACAATTACGAATGATATTCACACTGTTATGAGACAACCATCACCTACCCATGAACAACAATGGGTGGAATCCTAGTGCGAGATGGAATATTTACTGAATAAAGATGCAAACAAGGGATAACACAAGTAATTTTAATGATGGTCAGTGTATTTTCAATGCCTACTTTAATGTTCTTTCCGTATATGTAAAATTCTTAATATTTGTGAACCATTCATCCCTCTTTTGATTTGTTACATTTCCCTTTATTAATACTACATGAGGAGGGGGTGGAGCAGACCGAAGGTGAAGAAGGTGTCCCTAAAGTGCCCAATGACTGTTTCTCAACATATGTATAGGAACCTTTGGCTGCCCTTAATATTCGATTGCTCCTCATGTTATTTAACATTTCTTTTTTCCCTCTTACAACAATCAAAATTAAACTAATTTTGATTGACACACCATGCATTTTTCTATGTTGTTTTTATTTTGTGTTTTAGTTGGGAGGGTGGAGTAGACCCACATGGATGTGGCTGATAGTCACCTACATAATGAATCCATCCCTACAAATTGCATATTTTTTGTACTCTATCTTTCATTTGCCATGCTCGATAATTACAAACCATGCATCCCTATTTTTATATGTTATATCTTCTTTTATATTGCAAGAGGAGGGGGTTGGAGTAGACCAAAGGTGAAGAAGGTGTCTCGAAGCATCCAATGACTATTTATAAAGAGATGCATGGGAACCTTTAACAACCCTTAATGTTTGATTGCTCCTGATGTTAAATAATGTTTCTTTCTTCCCTCTTAGAATAATCAAGATTAGAATTATCTTGACACGCCATGTGTTTTTCTATGTTGTTTTTATTTTGTGTTGTAGTTGGAAGGGGTGGAGCAGAGCCACATGGACGTGGCTAATAGTCACCTACATAATGACTTTGTCCCTACAAATGTGCATATGTTTTTAGTCTCTCTTTCAATTGACATGCTCATAGCTCCATGTTTGTTGTTCCATATATGTTTGGAGTTTGACTCACATGTATATGTTCACCTATATGTTCGGAGGAGGTGGATTCATATGACCTCGATGAAAATGATGATGAGGATGTTGATGATGATGATGACGGTCATTGGCTTCCAGATTCTTCACAATCTAAAATGGAGGAGGAACTGAATGCTATAAGAACATTTTATTGTCTTTGATAATGTTATCTTATGTTTATTATTTTATGCTTTTAAAATTATATTGTGTTTGATGACATTATACTTTGTTTATTGCTTTATGATCTTAACCTCACATCTCTTCCTTGTTGAATGGCAATGTGTAGGCAAGTATAGAATAAAGAATTAGGGTATTGTGAGGTGAAATGTGCACCTTTACTTATTAAGGCCATGTGACACATTTAGAGTTGATGGTGGCCATCCATTTTGGTCATGAGACAGGATTAACACTCATCATCATAAGATTCATGGTCAGAAACCCATTCCAAGGAGGCCCCCTAGGCGTGATGGAAGTGGGAAATGTATGCCTAAGGGAAGACAAATCAACAAAAGGAAAATAGAAAGGAGGCCAATAGACCAACTCTAGAAAAATTAGAGCATCAGCAAGAGGAAAAGGATGGAAAGATCATGGATGGCTAACAAGGATGTGTCTGAGTTATGTTATCTTAGTGAGATAGCCTTGAATTCTATCAAAGATGAGATGGCTGCATATGATTCAAGTGAAAACTTGGCATGGAGAAGGGAAGCCTGCATTCAATGAAGAGAATATCATTGAAAAATGGAGTGATAAAGAGAATAGGTGAAGCAACAACAAGGTGCATCCAATAATGGACCTCAGGTTAAATGCATTATGTTCATTGCTTTTCATAAAACTAATGTTAAGTTCAATTCAGCCTACTCAATATTAAGATTGATATTTATGTAACAATCACCATTTCGATTACAGAGAAATGACCCTCAAGTCCATTCTAGTGATGAGGATCACATTCCTTTGAGAGAAATGTATTTGTAAAATGGTATATATGTTCATCGCGGGGGGGGGGGGGGGGGGGCGCGGGGTTCGCGGGGGGGAGTGGGGGTGGTGTAACAAATGAAAGTGTGCATGATGGGTTGATTGAAAATTTGATATTATAATTCTTACAATGACTATGCATTATATGCACTCTTGTTTATTCCCCGTAAATTTCTTTCAACCCTACCATTACATATTTTGATAGTGATGTATATTTTTATTGCATATAGGCTTTTGGTGGAGATGAGTTGGCACAGTCATAGGCATGGATGGACCATGTTTAGGAGGTATGATAGTAACATATTATTCACCAAAACTGACAAGTTTATTCTTCATGTTGGTGTCTTATTCTTGCATTTTGTCAAGATTTCTAAACTACACATTTTGATATGTAGGTGTCTAGGGTGACATGCATATGTGTGCATTCATGTGGTTGATTGATTCCACTTCTTTGTCCATTTCTAGAGGCCTAAAGGCCATACCATGAACATTGATATTGCCTTACAGCTATTTCGTTGGACACTATTATTTATATACATACATTTTTGCATAATATGTATGACATATTTGATGTGTGGTCAAACATATTATTTGGACAAGAGATTTGAATACAAGTGTTTCATTTCGGGTTTGTGTTGGATACGTAGTTTTTTGTTTATGTACAATTTAATCAATGGTTTGGTGGTTAATTTGCATTTATCAATGTATTGCACAATCATGCATGGTTGAATTATGCAATGTTTTTCCCATGCACTCATCATAAATTTTTACATGTATGATATGTGCTATTTTTGACTGGTAATCTATCATCTTCACATGTATACCTTATTCTCCTTTCATTCTTTCACATGTTGGTGACAAAGTTCACATGTTTCCCTGTCTCTATGTCTATATAAAAGTAACCGTGGTGCGGAGTCCAATATAATATTTGTATGCATGGCTTGTCTCTCTAACATTCCTTTGTCTCATATCATGTGTTTGTCTTCTCAGGCAATCAACACAACAACTATTAATGAATATGGCCTACAATTGGAGGCATGGGAGGAGAGGCAAGAAGGAATGGAGCAACACTCCAATACATCAGAATGACCATGCCACAGGTAAAGATTTCATACTCCAATATAATAATTTCATTATTTTTATTTAAGTTAGAAAATTCTTTATGTATAAGGGAACTATTCTTAATTATAAAAAAATGGATGTTCTTAGCTTTTGAATATTCTCATGGACCCTGGTTTATGTCTAGCTTTTTTCAACTTTTCAGTGCTGAAAATATTGAATGTTATCATTGAATTTCATGTGTATATTATTATTTACAGATGAATTCCCAAATCTAGAAGAGAACGTGGCTACCCAATTTCCTAAGGATATGGAAGAACTTATCACAAGGATGAGATCCCAGAATGCAATGGGCATAAAAGAACATCTTGGTTCACAACTGTCACTAGAGGCTACAAAAAAACAATCACTTGAGAGGGAAAAATAGTTTTTGAATAAGCTTATTAATGGTTTAATGGAAAATCTTATCAAGTTGGAAACTAAGTTGGTTGGCAAGACCATATAGGTCAATAATTTGCACCATGCACTTCTCACACTAACGGATGAGAAAATGGACGTTGAAATAAAGTTTATCAATCTACACGCTGACCATGCCTACATAAAAGCACTCCATGATGCAAGGGTAGATATTGTGTAGGCCATGAAAATGAAGCATGAAGGAATAGTTTCCATATATGAGCAACAACTATAGATTTTGAAGGTGGAGTTTGATATCTTGTTTGCACAAACCAATGGCAAGTCTCCCAATAGATGTAGTGTTCCATACACGAACAATGATAATTAGTTGTTTGGAACGACTCATGTGTCTAGTATTACATGATGTATGCTTATGGATTTGGATGGAAATCAAATGAAACACATGCTTATTCAAATTTTAATCTACAAAATTGATGTTTATTTTCCACCAGTTCCTTAAGTCCTTTATGAACTAATGGACAACTGTGTTCAAAATTTGTTTAAATAAAAAATACAAATTAAATTCATATGAAAATCTGATATGTCATCTTATTGATAATAATATGGGTTATGTCATCATGGCTTTTAAAGTTCCTTGAGTGGCTTCCTAACCTATTTTGTAGCTTCTTCTAATCATGTGGCTTATTTTTTATTTTTAAATATAAACTAAGAAAAAGCAAGTGGTAATTACATAGTTTATAGGCATTTTTTGAACCATGAATTTTTTCTATTAATTGCAAATAGGCTTGATCCTGTAACATATAGGATGGATTATAAGTGTTGCAGACTTATATTACCTATTTTGAGTAATTACTTTTGTGGCTGAGTATAAGTGTTTTGTTAATGAAGAGCGAGATTGGTAATAGTTTAAAAATGTGCTTGAAGAATATATATCTTGACAATACATTTCCAAGGTATTTGAATGAACATATTTGAGAATATATGTTTCAAGAATCAAGAAGGAAGTGTCTATATTGAAGATTGTGTCTGTAGACCCCTGTTTGGGTGTTGTTTCTCTTGTATGCAGATAATATATTAATTGTTAAGAGATTAGTGATGTTGAAATCATATTATCATCCTTGTCCAAACATTCTTGGTAGTTGTTTTAAGCTATGCTCTTTGAATATTATCTAAGAAACCCTCTAGTCATGGAAAAAGCATCAGGATAGGCTTGTTTCCTGTAGCAGTTAATTTAAAGTTGGACTGTGTGCATTTCATTGAAGGAAATGATCACTGACTCAAGGATTAAGTGATTTGGGGCATTTTAGTAAGTTATTTTAATGCAATTTAAGTTCCTTTTTCCAAAGTGTTTACATTAGATGTGTCTTTTTCAACCTTTACAAGCATACATACCTATAAACTCATAATTTATTGACAAGTCAAATAGATTTTGATATGGAAATCCTGGATAGTGGATTAAATAACAACATTTATTACTTCGAAGATGTGATGGAGGGAAAGACATAACTTAGGAAATTTTTACAGGTCCATGAAACTCATCAAAATGTTAGCAAATGTAATGTAAACCCTCTCAACTGAGATAGAGACAAGAGAACCCTAAACCTAGGGTTTAAAGGATATAGAGTGTTCTAGCCATAAAAAATTAGAGAAACTTGGTGGGAAGTTGGATTATGAAGTGTTATAACATATTTTATGGGTTGTAGGGTCAAGGAGTATGTATTCATATTGTTAGAAAGACCTATGTATAAATAGGTGCTAAAATTGACCTAAGAGACCTAATGAAAAGTAACAGTGAGCAAATAAGTCTAGCAAAGTGTTTTAGAAACTGAGTTGGGTTATGAAATTGTTAGGATACATATTGGAAACGGGTGTCTGTATAAATAGTCTATTTTTAAATTAGAGAAGGTACAACTTTATACCAAGTCAAAAATCCCAAAATAGGGCTACATGGATCATGAGCTGAGTGGCAGAGTTGTGAAGAGAGGAGAATTTAAACTTGGAAAGTGTTTGTGAGTTAATGAAAAGGTAGAGAGGGTAATGAAACCCCTAATAAAAAGATCGAATGTTAGATAATCATATGAGAACTAGGTAAATATTGATATCATTACTTGAATAATAATAATAATAATAAGAATAAGAATAAGGATTTTCTTCAAAGGCATTGCAACATTTGACAGTGCTTGTAAACATTTGTGTGAAGCCAAAACCTTGAGACAAAGCCTGGAAACCCTAATAAAGCTTCAATGTATAATGAGGTAAGTATCTTCTTTGAAAATTTGAATGGAGGCTCAAGTCTAGAAATCTAATGGATTAAAGAGGTGTCTTATAGCCATATAGACCTTATGAAACTTGAAAATCCTTTTGAAACCCTACATGACGAGAGTAAGAGTAATTTGAATGCCCTTGAGTCATAAAAACATTGTCAAGGAACATGTTCAGATACCTTAAACCTAAATATATGTTGAAGAACCATAAACCACATATTGAGAAATGAATTAGTGAACTGAAAGATCCCAAACTAAATTTCGAGACACAAAATATATAGGTTCTTACAAGACAAATATATAAATCTGATCATTTGCCTTTAGAGTATGCTGATACAAAATTATATTTCCCAGATTTGCTTCAACAGTGAATAATCAAAAATTACAGTACATAGCAATACTAAGGAAAGTATGAAGAAGCCAAAAGACCCAAGAACCTGGAAATATATGTAGATCTGGAAGCTGTGTCAAAACACAGTCGCTGACGTTGATATTTCTACCGACGTCAGTCGATACACTGCCGCCGTCAGTTTCATGGTGGCAATCTCTACCTATTGGTGACTGCCTGCCTGCCTGTGACTGTCTACTTGCCGATGTCGGTGACTGTCTGCTTGCCGATGTCGGTCTTCCTGCCACTGTCGGTCACTTATCTACCGATGTCGGCCTCTGTAAAACCCTACGGCTTGCAACTGTGAATTGTGCCCTTCTTCCCTTTTCTGAATCTGCTAGTATGGCCTGGTACCGATCTGTGCGGATTTCGTACAACACCTAATTTAAAGATATATATATATATAAATCTTAAATCAAATCTAATGAATAAATACCTGGAAACCTCTGCATATGCTGAACACCTGATATACCCATTGAATGACCTCTGAAGCCCCAGATCTGATCAATAAGCACAATCTGAATTCTGTCACGAATCCACCCCTGAAAAGCACTGGGTTTTTGTCCAACTCTTCTCCAATCTGCTGAAGGTTTGCGTCCTCAGAGATTTTAGCTAAATCACAGATTCAAGTTTCACAATACTCAAAATATTTTAGCAACAAAAGATATATCAAATGCTTTGCCCTCAACTTATTTTAAAGGCTCCCAGGAAAATTCTAGAAGAAGTCAACTTTATTTTATTATGTTATTTTATTTATTTCCATAATAATTAAATTAATTAATTAAAGTTATCCTTTTGAAGAAATCTTAATTTTTGGACAACTTAAATTAATTAATTAAACCATTTTAATAGAAATTTGGGGACATTACAGTCCTCCCTTCCTGGAGATTGCTTGTCCTCAAGCAATTTGCTCCTGTTACCCAACACCAACTTCCAGGATCCCATATCATTCTCAGAAAGCCACAAACTCTACTATCTAAAACACTATGCTGTAAAATATCTATGAATACATTCTCCTTATTTTTCCTAGAGAGTAGTGTGATAATCCTCAATATGTAATTAACAAATTCACCATCACATACCTTAGACTTAGAAAAAGGCTGTTGCGCTACTCTGATTATCAGACTCTCCCAATCCCCATAAGGATGTTGACTCATAATTGGAAGGGAAAATGGCATGCAACAAATAGAATTATTTACCTCATCACCTATAAATTGAGACTCCATCCTGTGAGATGACACCTCCTTAGGTCCTCCATCTAGCGTTGCCCTCAAGATAATCTTCTTTCCCCCAGAAAGGAATTCTAACTACATACGGTGGTGATCAATAATGTAATGCCCAATACCCTATAACCACTGCATGCCCAAGACCACATCATAATCCTCTAAAGGAAACACATAAAAATCATCAGTCAGAGTGTAATCCCCCATTTGAATACTAAGCTGTGAAATCCATTTGGTACAACCCAAAACTGCACCATCTGCCACCTTTACTCCAAAACCACCAAACCTCTCATATTGTAATCCATGCCTTCCACTAACTTCTGGTCAATGAAGTTATGTGTAGCCCCTGTATCTACCAAGCTCATGACCCACTTACCCTTAAGTGTACCTTTCAACCGAAAGGCATGAAAGTTAGGATAACTGGAGAGGGTAGCCATAATTACTTTGGTTGATGCCAAAGGCTTCAGGGTGTCTAACTCCAACTGTGTCTGAACCTGCTCGACATTATCCTCAATATTAGTATCAGGAACCTCCTCATCTCCACACTCAGAAGTTACCTCAATCAAATGAACCTTTCCCTTACCCATGCAACGGTGTCCTGATTCCCATGGATCTTTGTAGGAAAAACATAACTTTTTCCTCCTCAAGTCATTCCTAGTCTCCTGATTCATCCAAGGATTTATAGAGGATGACCCTTCTTTATTTTGTGGTGTGTTGGCCTTCTATATAGGCCGAGAGTCCATGGCTGTTTTCTTATCACCCTGATAAGAAGTGGGAACAGTGTCCAGTCTCAATGTCACATCAATGGCATCCTTAAGAGTGGCTGGTTGGAAAGCATGTACCAGTCCCTTAAGTCTATCCTATAATCCCTCAATAAATAACATCACACTCCATCTCTGAGGCATATCCGGTACCATAACCGTAATATGCTGAAACTCATTAATATAAGCTTCTGCGTGACCACTCTGTCTAAGATGAGCCAACTCCCTATAGTAAAGTTCTGTATCCTTACGGTCAAATCGTGTAATGAGTCACTCAGTGAACTCAACATAGGAGTGAACTAAAGAGTGATCCTGGGTGACCAATCCATGGTGCCACCAATCATATGCAATCCCCTCTAAATGAAACACCGCAAACTGAATGGCCTCATGCTCAGGCATGGGCCTCAAAGAAAGATATATGTCCAGCTTATGGACCCAAGCTCTTACACTAGTGTCTCCAGAGCCATTATATGGAGCCAATGTAATCTTCCCCGTAGCTCTATTGAGGTCATGATTATGCTGCTGCTGTGGTGGTCTATTACCACGATCTCCCCTGAATCTGGTTGTGTCTCTACGCTGCGCACAATACTGGGGAAAAGGAAAAACCTCCCTAACCTCTGGGGGTAAAGCTCTCCACTCTGCTGTAGCTACCAAAATGGACTCCTGGAATCCAATCTCTGGTCGCTCCCCCTATGTTGTTTGTTCACGCGGTACAAACTAAGGCAATAATGGTCTATTTGGAGTGGGTGTATGATGATGATTTCACCTACAGGAATGAGGGGAACTCCCCACTGAAGAATGGGAATGGTGACTATGCTGACTGGACTGATGGGTATGATGACTACCTGTCACTGAAACTGATCTATTCTTCCTACCTCTGTGTTTATCCACCTCTAAACGGTCCATGGTATCCTGTAATTGGTCTAAAGCCTGAACAATCTTGCGCTGAGTAGTGATGAGGGTCCTCGTCATCTCTCTTTCTACCTCATCTTGATTTCTACGGGCATTCCCTTGTTCTTAAGCCAGTCCTAAACCCAAATCTCACTCGTATTGAGCTCTACTCTGTGTAAAATATCTATGGGGTATATCAAATCTTCCCATATGCATAGAAATAAAATATATTTACCCCTACAGGCTGGCAAGATGCATGGCTCTAATACCACTGAAAGATCCCAAACTAAATTTGGAGACACAAAATATATAGGTTCTTACAAGACAAAGATATAAATTCGATTATTTGCCTTTAGAGTATGCTGATACAAAATTATATTTCCCAGATTTGCTTCAACAGTGAATAATCAAAAATTACAGTACATAGCAATACTAAAGAAAGTATGAAGAAGCCAAAAGACCCAAGCACCTGGTATATGCAGATTTGGAAGCTATGTCAAAACACAGTTGCCAACGTTGATATTTTTGTCAACGTCATTCGATACACTGCCGCCGTCAGTTTCCTGGTGGTGATCTCTACCTACTGGTGACTACCTGCCTGCTTGTGACTGTCTGCCTACCTATGTCGGTCACTGATCGGCCGATGTCAGTCTTCCTGCCACTGTCAATCACTTATCTATCGATGTCAGCCTCTGTAAAACCCTGCGGCCTACAACTGTGAATTGTGCCCTTCTTCCCTTTTCTGAATCCACTGGTACGGCCTGGTACCGATCTGTGTAGATTCTGTACAGCACCTAATTTGAAGATATATATATATATATATATATATATATCTTAAATCAAATCTAATGAATAAATACCTGGAAACCTCTGCATATGCTGAACACCTGATATACCTAGTGAATGACCTCTGAAGCCCCATATCTGATCAATAAGCACAATCTAAATTTTGTCACGAATCCACCCCTGAAAAGTGCTAGTTTTCGTCCAACTCTTCTCCAATCTGCTGAAGGTTTGCATCCTCAGATATTTTAGCTAAATCACAGATTCAAGCTTCACAATACCCAGAATATTTTAGCAACAAAAGATATATCAAATGCTTTGCCCTCAACTTATTTTAAAGGCTCCCAGGAAACTTCTAGAAGAAGTCAACTTTATTTTATTATGTTATTTTATTTATTTCCATAATAATTAAATTAATTAATTAAAGTTATCCTTTTGAAGAAATATTAATTTTTGGACAACTTAAATTAATTAATTAAACCATTTTAACAGAAATTTGGGGACATTACATGAACTTTTGCAAAGAAATGCAATCAAGAACAAGGCAAAGTGTGAGATAAGTAGCTTATTATCTACATTAGTATTGAATCATCAACATCAAGAACAACTAACATTAATAATAATAACTAACATCAAGATCAAGATCAATAATAAATATGTAATACAAAAATATGTATTTTCTTTACCTTTAAATTAAAATGTTCATCAATATTGAAACATATTTTTATTAAACTATTGTATTGATTTTCAGGATAGACACTTCCATCTATTAGATCATAGTCATCATTGCTTTCATCCTCTATATAACATGCATGTAAAACAATAATGTTTATGTTCTTGAAATACTCCAACCCAATTATAAGAGAGGAAAGTCTGTGTTGTGGGAGATTATGTATCTCTTCCACAATGTAGCATATGGCGATGCCAAACAAAGACTAGATGCCTAAAATAGGTTATTTCAAACACTATATATTTTGAAATTTACTCTAAAAGGTAGCTTCTCACCAATTAAAATATTTTGTACTTGACCTGGATGCACATAGACATTCAGATCATCAGACACCTTCACTGGTAATAAATTCACCAAGAAAGGCCTAAGATATGTTGTAATGGCACCAGGAGTACCCCATGCATCAATAAAAGCAACATTGTCATGTGGCCATCAATATGACCACTGTATGTAGAAATCATTGTCAGGCTTGTCTATGAGTGTCGTGTACTTATAACTCACCATCGAAACATGGTAAGAAGGATACGACATTTTTTAGTGTAGAAGAATATTGAGCCAATTCAATCCATTAGGATACCTAAATTTATTTTTGGTTCCAAGCTCCTTCAATTGAATCCCCCAACCACATTGCACAAGACTTCATGTAATGTTTGTCGTTTTGCATTAATCTGCTCTAGTATGTTTGATTTCTTCCATATAAATTTATGGAATTCCTCTCATATTTATAAAACACTCCCCATGTAGAATTAATGCCACTTGCCACACAATTACTAAAATTAATTATCAATAATATCCAAAAATAAATCACAAACTATAGTGAATCATTCTGCTTAACTATTGAATAAAGAGAAGATAAACTATTGAATAAAGAAAGTTGTATGATTTTTATTATGCCCTTATCTATTAAATATTACTTCAAATTCATTATGAATCGTAGTTATGGATCCATGAATTCATATGCAGGTTTTTAATGTGTTTTTTATAGGTTTGAGTGCAAAGAATATAGGTTTCTGAGGTATGAGTTCTTCTTTCAATGTATATGATTGAACCAATTTCTTGTTGCTTTGAACAAGCCCTTAAGGCCATGACTATATTCATGGTGGTTAGTATAGAGAGAATGTTTGAACAATATCCTCCGGTCTGTAACTGGTCCCTATAAACTTTTATATGTTAGTGGCCACATTGAGAATGTATCACAGTTGAGAAATAACTCAGTGTTAGAGAGTTTTGTTTACTACCTAGTGAGGGACTAAGTTATCAAATAAGGTGTGTTATTTGGTGTTCATAGTCCAAATTTATTAATTAACATAATAACACTATTTTGAGATAAAAATATGTCCTTCATATTACTTATAATAGGTTGAAGGATTCAAATAACTCTTTTGGAAGCTAAAATGTGGTTTTCTGCCTTATGCCCTACTTTGTGTCTATCAAGAGAGAAAGGGTTACTTATTTCTTGGGGATATAATCTAAACCAATTGAAACCATATTTAGTGATTCAATTGTTTTTTTTAATGAAACTAAGTGATTCCAAATAAGTAATGACTTCCAAGTACAAGATATGGTAGAGAAAAGGGTTAGTGAGAGCCCTGTTTGGGTTGATAGTCATCTTGTGTAGAGGGATAAGACTTATTTATTTGTCATGTCAGTTGAATTAATGAATGAGTGGTATGGTTAAGTATCCCTCTTATAAAAATAGGTTTGAAATCCTATATGAGTGTTTTGAAACACTTGACACATGAATACATAACATTGTTGTTGTTAGAAGACCTATAGGTTATAAAATGGAACATAATCAACGTATGGAGGTCAAGTTATCTCATATAGAATTTAAATAATTGTTTATAATAATATTTTTTGATTTAAAATGGAATAATAATGTGTTAATATTGGAAATAATCAATAAAGGGTCATTGTAATGTATTAGTGCACTAACCCTGTTGTGCACAATCCACAAATATGCCCAGCCAACTGAGAAAGTTGATATTTAACATGGTAAGGAATAAATTAAAGGATCACACCCCATGAAAAAGATGAACAAGGTGAAAATAGAGTTTACAAATTTTATTTGAGCTTTTTAAATTACTTATTGCTTAATAAAACAATTTTTATAAGCCAATGGGCCTGTGCAAGCCTAAGAAACCATAGAACTAGGGTTTAGTGTTTTTGAGAGATACAACCACCCAAAAAGGCTAAATTTTTATAATATTTCCCTATATGATATGCATGAAATGATATATTGGATTTTGAAAATTAATATTTTACCACATATTAGGGGGTATAAATAAAGCTAAAAAATGTAATGACATCTTGGGAAATGTGCTTGGATTGATGAAACCAAGGATCATTTGCTTAGGAATAGGCTACAATAAATGAAGGAACAAAGTGATTAAGCCCTTGAAATGGACTAAGGCAAGTGTGATAAGATTATTCAAGACTATCTAAAACCAAATATTGATTCCTTTAAGCCTTAACCAAGATTTGACCCTTGCAAGCTACAAGGTGGTGACCTAGTGAAATACAAAGTGAAGCTATAAGACAAAGTGTGTTAAGAAAATGAATGTTATGAACTATGGAATGCAGGTTTGGGGTCATGTGATAGGAATAATAATGTCAATAATGTCTAAAGTAGCCCAAGAATCAACAATTAAGGAGCTAGACCAACAAGAATAGTGTAAAAAGGGGAAGAACTAGTGTGATGCAAGGGTAATCAAGGGAAAGTTAGAGTCAATGATTGTGATCAGTCAAAGATAAAGAACCAAATTATGATTCTAGTGAGGAATTATCCCTAATACCTTTGCATCATTAGGTAAGTTTGATTTTAATGGATATGAAAGATAGTGATATTCAATAGTGTGTATATGGTTGATACCAAGCATGTGTTGCTCAGTTCTGTGGTAGAAGGATCAAATTTTGCTACATAGTCACCTCCTTGTTCACAATAAAAGAAAATTTGAGCATATTGTATGAAGCCTATTTGGAATGGATTCAAAGCATATTTTTTTTCAAAGAGGGAAGAGAGGGTTATGTCAAAGAGTTTATCATGTGTTTAGACAATGAGAAAGAGTTTATAAGAGTCCATGAGAAGGATGTGTTTGAAGATAAATAAGTGACAAGCATATACAACTATGTATGCCCTATTTTGGGTTATAAAACCCAACCAAGAAGTGTTTGAAGCATAAAGACAGGTATGAATAAGTGTTGAGGATTTATAATGTTGTTGGGGAAAGATGACTAATGAATGAGAGAACCCTTTAGAGACCTTTAAATGCTTCTATGTGTGAACTGTCAGTCTAAACCTACATATAGTCAAATAAAACATGCATAGTTGACTATAATTTGATCATTGTAGCCATGAAATGGATTTTATAATAGATATAGCCTATTGGGATAGTTATAGGAGAGTAACGGAAAAGTGATAATATCTAACCATCTTGAACAAAGGAACCCTGTCTACACATACACACATACTAGTACCCTATTGCCTATCTCAAGACAAAATGAATACATGAGTGTGAGAAGGGATAAAGACATTGAATTGTTTGTGTCTTATCAAAATTTAGAAGAGATTAAGATCCTGAGAGTAACTTTAGGAAAGTGCTCATAACCTCATGAATGCATAACGAATTCTTGGAAACATTTGACATAGTCATATCCAACCTTACCCTCTTTACATAGTCTACCTTTGATGGACTATTTTTGTATGAATTTTAACCCCATAAATGAAAATAAGTGTTAATGGCAATGTTCCTTCTTGAAGACAAATGGATTGTTCTTTATATATATGTATATTGTTTAGTGAGCCTTCAAGGTAATATATGTGTGCTTGGATTTTGTGTACATTTACAAGAGTGGTAGGATTGTGATTATAGTCAAGAAATCAAGCTTTGGAACAACTATTTTAAGTGAAACAAACAAAATTCATTATGAATATCATTGTGATCCTTGAGTAAGTGAGTAAGATGATTCCAAATGCAAGAAACTTGTGAGAAAGGAAACTTAGGTCAACAGGTATACATGTTAATGAAAAGATACCTGGGTGAATGGAATCCCTACTAAAATGGTGGCATGCCAAAGTGCAGAGGTTAGTAAAATACATATCCTATTTACAATGAACGGACCTTGAACACATTCGTAGATGAGGGAGAAACATTTCAACGTGGAGAATAGCATTGGAGGAAAGAATGAACACCATCATACTGAATATTTGTTGTGCTAGAAGATAGACGAATATATAGTAAAGCCTTAGAATAGTATAGGATATGATTTGAAGAGAATTAGGATACAACACCTATAACAAGGTGTACTTTGTATTGAGGACATAGTTCCATTGTGAGGAAGATAAAGCTTTGATTCTTGTCTTGGCTAAGTGAACATTGAATGGATGGTTTGAGGAGATGGTTCCAATCACAAACAAGATTATGAACCCATTATATGCATTATAAGAGGTTTGAAAGGAAGAAAATGATATATGTGGTAGTTACAAACCTATATGTCATAATGTTATGCACAATCAATAGACAAAACAAGGTGTAAGGGATTATGGAGGTGAATGATGTGCATGTAGTGTGAATTCTAGGATATATAAAGGTGGGCTGACCCTATGTTATAACCCAAGTAGGGTTTAGAATACATTTGAATGATATTTGAATGTGGAAACCCTCTCATAATAGTGTGTACCTTGTTTTACATAGACAATAACCTGAGTTTCTATAGTTTCATGCAAGAAATGGATAGAACAGAGAATCTAGCCTATTAGGCAAGGTGAAAGGGATGCAAACAAACCCAAGGAAGTGGATATGATCCTTTAAAGTGTTTTATAACTTAAGATATTGATTTTTGTATACAAACATAACACAAAATTGTGTGCTTTACATGCAAGCACAAGCAAGCACGGAATTATTGTTTTGTATTTTATCATCCTGAGTAGCTATCCTGGTGGAACAATCCATAATAAAAGTGATTTTTCATGATGAAGGATTGGCTGTAAAAACCTTACAAACTCCTTCAAAATGATCAACACAATGTCAAAACTCTATCAAAAAAAGTTTTCACTGAAGAGTAGTGTGTCTTAAGAGAAAAGGTGATTTGCCTCTTTATAATGAATGATTGGTTTATTATTATAATTATTATTTTTTTTTCACTTTTTTCCTAAATCTTTGTAGGATACAATTCAAATTTTTCAATATCCATATACAATAAATTTTCCCACCTTACCTAAGCCATATCCAAATATTGTTGCATATCTAAGGTGCATTTGGGTTATATCCAACATGGGAAAATGTGATGAAGAGACCAGGAGAGCATCTATTAACATAGTTTACATGCCCTAGAGGAATTTCCTCAACTCAATCATTGAATCTACTATATAGGAACGAGGTTAAATTGGTGATCCTAAAATATGTTTTTGTTTGATTATTGTAGCTAATTTATGATTTTTAGACACTGGTATGAGACACATATTTTGTTGCATTTGTATGTACACTCTCATAACGATAATTGCTATGTTACCACAAGAGTGATTGGTGATAATGACCATTATATTATTATTTTTGGGCATTTCTTAAATTATTTCATGATCCTCCAATGGGTAATATTTTTTGGCATTTGATCATCTTATTTCATCATAGTCCCCTAAGGGGTACTCTCTTTGCATTTACATGGTGAGAGGAGGGAATCAAAGAGAGATTGGATAAAAATAAAATTCCAACTAAGGGATAAAGGATGACCACCATCGCAAAAGTAGCTATCAAAATGTAGTTGATGTAAAAAGTAGTTGTAAAAAGAGGACTAAAGAGACTTTTTAAAGCATGAATAAGGTACTAAAGCTACTAAAAAATGAAATGAACCTTAGAACTATTGCATTCTTCATCTATATAATTTTATTAACATTATTTGTGTATATAATATTTATAAATTTGATTTATGTTTAAAACAATGGCTATCTTTACCACTTTCTTTGGGGTAGGGTTCAAATATCATTTAGAAAATACTTTAAGAGACATTGCATTTATGCAATATCTTACAACAGGTGGGTAGTCTAAAAGAACTATTCACCTTTAATAAAATGATTTTTTTTTTTTTTACATGCATTTATTATTGTTACATGCATCGATTGTTGTTGTGTTGTCATTAAAACCTACAAAGGGCTACAATCAGGATGCATGATCTCTATTATGTCCACCCCTATCTCCCTTCGCTGCCCTGTTAAGCTCATCATCCTAGACTTGTCATTTTGGATTGTTACGAGGTGGGGGTGGAAAATGCATCATCTCTTGAGACATGCTCTGATATCTATGTCTTTTCATATTTTCTATGAAGTCTCTATACCTACAGGTGGAATTTCCATGCCCATCATGAACTTTTTGGAATGGTTGAGGCATTGGGTGTTGTACATTCGATATTGCCCTACTTTGTACCTTATTGTAAACCTATGCCATACATTTTTTAAAGAATGCCATACTTTATAAACTTATATCCACTACACAACATATGTCAAATATCTCTTGTACTCTGCATATCAAGGCCTCAACATCATCAAATTCGATAGAATACAAGATCTATTCATAAAGTGAAAATCATCCAATAAAAAATGCTAAAAAATATGAAGATCATATGATTTCAACTAGTTAGTAGACTTATATTATCATCCCCCCTCAATTGGTCTTCAGTGTCATCCACCAGATTTGATGCAACACCTTCTAATTCACGACCTGATCCTTACATATCCATATCTAATACACCATGCATTTCAGTGTGTAAATCTATGACATCCATGACTTGTCCCTCATTTTCAATTCAAACTCCATTTCCTTGACTTTGGAAATGAAAACATATTACACACACTATAATGACATCAAAGTTTTAATTGCATGATATACAAGGGAACAAAACTCGCATGGTACTCAACATCGATGTTGTTAATGTTTTTGTTAACACCATGCATTATGGTTTCATGCTCTACAACTCCCTGAGTTGTCATCTTTCTCATCAGGTCCACCTTCATCACATGCTTGTAAGTATATCCTTGGATTGAAAATGAGTAACTACACATTGACATAGAAAGTATTACATTGAAGATGTGATAATTCAACATCTCATCTTTCATACTTTGCACCCATGTCATATGAGGGTCGATATTATCTAAGGTAACATGAGAATTTGGGATGTTCAAAGCCTATACCCATGAAATATTTTCATGTATTTCTACTTTAAAGTCCCTGTGGAAGTCGGTGTCCTTGCATAGATGTAACCACCAATAATGTATGTAAACTGATGTTGTTAGTTGGTGAACCAACCACTCTACCCTATGATGTGTACAAGTCCTTACTGTGCTTAGGAAATGACATTTAAAATGGTAATGGTGAGATTTTATAGATGCATTTGTGTCTTTCCCAACATGTGAAAGTGTTTGACAACATCGTGACCACATTTCGACCCTGTATGCCCAGCATTGTTCCCAATATTTGACAAAGGTGGGCTGAGATGAGTGATATCTTTCTACAAACTTTATGGACTCCCTTGTAACCATGTCCTCATCAACATGAATATGAATTATGAACCCCAAGTCTTGAAACATCATATGTCTGACATCATCATCTTTAAACTTTGCTATCAAATTATTTAACCACGTGCAATAAGCATGCCAAATGCATAAGTAGACCTCACTGTCGAATGTCTCCTTGAATAACATAATAGTTTTGCATAAGAAAATGGAATAAGGTGGGGATGGTGTCTATGAACATATAAATATGAAGCCCATGATGCATGTAGGAATAATGATGATGCACCTAATAGATTTTATCTCTGCACTGGCATCATCGACTGTGAAGGAACTTATTATCCATTTAATGTATTTCAAATGCACTCTTTAAAGAAGAATTTTCATCCATTGTCTTATGTTAATAGTACATGATCGAGACATAATGACCCATGCAATGGTCACACCTTCATGTTTGGAATCAAACACCAATAGTGTGTGAAATTGGAATTGTAAAAGAAAACAATAAAAATATTAGAATAACTACTATTGTTACAAACATTAGAACAACTAATATTATCAACTACTCTTACAAACATTGGCATAATACCTTCACTGCATTCATCCCAAATGTTGCATCCATCACCAATAAGCTATGCTTCCCAAATATCAACAACCATTCTAGCTATTTTGGGAGTTGGTTGCCCAAGATTAAGGGGATTTCCCCATCCCCATCAATCTCCCCCCGCCCCCCCCATTGTATCCTTGATGGAAAAACCACTTATCAGGATTATCCAATGCCCACTCCTAAACACTTGTTGCATCGTCAGTGTTATACACATATTTTGCCTCCTTAATCAATTGGTCTTTGTTGTATATGTCATCCTTGCTCAGGAAATCATCTCACTCTATGTCACAACTAAACAATACAAGTTTCTCATGCACCATCTCTCAGTGTTTAAGGTGGATAGCATCAGTAGACATTCCCAACAATAGTATCTTGTGAACCCATTCATTAAGTTGGGGGCTGATGTGAGGAGGAAAAAAAAATTCTTGCCCTTGAACTATTCATATATTGGCCATGGTAATAGTTGTGCTCACTGTCCATGTGTTCTACTTGATTGTATGTGAGTATCACATGATCAGGTTTATAGACCATGCATCATGTGATGAAATGAAAATGACAACCATACCTTATATGCCTTTGACCCATCCAACTATCCTTTCCTAACTTGGGCATTAAATACTTGTCTTTGGACATGGAATCAATTGCTCGAAAGCCATTGGGGCCATATGAATAGTAGTACCTACATGATTATGGTGAACAAATAAATAGTCATGCAAGATGAAAATAAAATTTAAATAAATGGAACATAATAGCATCTAAACAGACAATAGCTTGCAATGTATAGTGTGAGCTGACTCACATGACATATTTAGAGATTGTGGTGATCTTGATATCCTTTTCAACAATATCTAAATATCTCTTGCAATGTGAAACATGAAAATTTGTAGGAAACAATGCCCTTCTTGATTCTCTTTTAATGAAGTCATCAACCTTGTCTTGATTAACCTAGGAAACCCATAAGTATTCCTTGTTGACGTCAGTAAAATTGGCCCACTTGATACAACTATAATCAAATGGACCCTTACGCGTCTTCTAAAGTTCAAGGTGCTTTATTTCTTACCAACTTTTTTCCAACTAATATAGCCTAAAAGGATAACATTTTATTGAATGAATTAGAAATGGAATTTTTCTATTTTGAGTGAATGCACATTTTCATGTATTGCAGAGGACTTTTTTCCCCATTTGAAATTGATATAAAATCCTTCATAAAACATATGAAAATAAATGCATCAAAATGTAGAAATAGAGAAAATAGTGCATGCACTAGGTAGTTGTGTTTATAGACGATCTTAAGTGGCATGCACTAATTGTGTACATGTGGGTTGGGCCCAGGAATGTGATTTTGCTACGAAGCTGATAGCTTCAGGAAAGGGTTAAAAAAATAAAAATTTCTAAGAAGCCCATAAAATGAAGACAAGGTTTGAAGAATAGGGAATTAGCTACGAAGCCTATAAAATCATGAGAGGGTAAAAAAAAGATAAATTGCTAAGATGCTCATGTGATATTCTCGTTGTCCTTCAACTAATCATTCGATGTATTCAATTAGAGGTTTGGACATACTGTTAATTTATGGATAATGCATGAAAGGAAATGCTAGTAGGTGACACAATAAAAATTTGTACTACATGTGTGCATTACAAATTATATGAGCCCATATGGGATGTAATTTATCACATTCAATTATAATGGTAGGTTTCCTTATCACCCACAATAAGGTCAGGGCATAAATCATATTGAGTTATAAGATCTTTAGTGTAGAAAAATAGGTAGCCAATTTTATTTAGATGATTTCCTCATAGACCACAACTACCATAATTCTCATGTACCAAACCATAATTTTTGGCCACTAAATTTAGGGAGGCCCATGAGAAGACTTAACACAATTATGAAACTAAATGAAAGCTCCTTTTTCATTACGTGTATAAAATTATACAAAAAGATATCGTGATCAAAAAGATTCTTCTTCATTACATGTACAAAATTATACCACTGTCTAATGTCATTATTTACAACTAATGTGAGTAGTACCCATCATGATCATGGGCATTTATATCATCCTCATATTCTTCTGATGGTGTTGTAAAATGACTTCTTCACCACATTGCTTCTTGGTATGTAAGTTCATCTAACACATGTTTAGGATCTAATTCAAGATTTGAATCTAGAAAATTCTATAATTGTAAACAGTTATCATGAAGACTATCCCACGTTGAAAGTTGAAATCTAATCACAAGGTGATATGTATGAAAGAATGTCTCTAGAAATAATGTTGCATAACTAGTTATATCAAAGTACATGTCAAACTAGCTTTTCATCATGAGATTCAGTGATATTTTAGGCTATGAAATAATTAATTCTAATAAGAGATTAGATTTCAAAATTAAATCTAGCATTTCCATTTGTCAGCATGACCGATTGACTTTTAATAGCTCTAAAGTAAAATAATTATTAATATTCCACCAATTCCTGGCAATGTGATTTATATGAATAGCCCATGAAGGTGGCGGTCGACTGAAAATTTCATTCAATTCAACTACAACTTGATCTAAGTCTCTTCTTGTTACATTTTTGAGATGGATTAGGGAATTTCATAAGTGATTGGAAATCCAAGTAGAGAGGGGTTGTGAAAACAATGACATACTATAAACAAACACACAAAGCACCAATATGACAAATATTAGATTAACATTCAACATTAGTACTTTACAAGTATTTTATGGGCCTCCATACTGAGATAGAGCCATAATGTGCATGTGAGTGGAATCTCAACCATGAGATAAAGGGATTCACCTCATATCCTAGATAATTTAATGAAACTACATGCTCTTAATATAACCTTAATTTGATACAAACACTTGTCACTAGATATATAAGGGAAAAATTAAATCAATGTATAACTCATTTGATTGAATGTCAAGACCTATTGATAATACATGATAAAATAAGCATAAGAAACCCTGATTATAATAGGGTTTGATGAGAATATAAATGATGAAATGACCAAGCGTTGTGTGTGTGTGTGTGTGTGTGTGTGTGTGTGTGTGTGTGTGTGTGTGCGTGCATGTGCATGTGCACACACACTCCTCAAGGGCATATATACACGTGGGTTGAACTTAAAAGATAGTAAAAAGGGAAAATCAAGGCACAAAAGACCCATAAATTAAGGGGATAGCCATATGGGCTAACTAAGGAAAAGACACTAAAAGAATATTTTGGATATTTTGAGAGCATTCAAAATTATACAAAGGAAAACAAATAGTCGATATTTAGGTTTTCATACAATTTTCATCTGATGGATATATTATTGTATGGAAAGAGTGTTCACACAAATTCAAGTTAGGAGGAAGACCTGAGTTAGGGGATGATGACATAAGGCCCAAAAAAATAAAAGTCTACTAAAAAAATCTAAACATATCTACATAGACCATATGCGATAAAACATGAAACATACCTAATGTAAAAGGGTCTTGTACTAGAATTAGGTGTCTACAATAACACACAAATATAAAAGGAGAGATGGGTCGTCAATTATAAATCGTATATTTATAAATTATATATACTAACTAATAGAATTAATATGATCATAAATGTTGATTTTGTTTTATCGTCACCATATCATTATTGCTATGTGTTAAGAATATGAATACATAATATTGTACATTAGCAACCATAATTTAGGTTAAAATGAATTCATTCAAAATTACATTTCAAATAAGACGTTGCAATAGAAAAAGGGGATATTTAACATAAAACACAATATTTAAGTTCTTAAGATCTCTCTCCTAACAACTTATGATTGTTAAGTATAATAATGGGTATGTTTGTGCCTCTAAAATTGAGATTGGAGAAAAGACTCTAAATATGAACAATGAAATAAAGAGTTGTGTTGACAAATCTTAAGGAGCACAAATCTATGTTGGGTTATATCTCTAAAGAATAGAGCTACACATCTTTGACCTTCATAATGAACAAGATATCATATAGAGCAATGATTTCCTATAAAGAGGCAGTAAACCCTTCCATTAATGTCATAATATATTGGAAACATGTATACATAATGTTTCTTTGACTTTGCTTATTTAATACATTTTTCCATTAATGATCAGCATTTCATGAAGTCAAATCATACATGATATACACAGGTTTTGAGAGTTATACATGATATTGGCTTCATAAGTCAATATTGAAGCTCTATTTTATAATAACATTTAGGATTCATGACATAAAATAGTTCTTAACAAACCCTGTGTGCCTCAGGTCTAAAAAGATCGGGGTAATGGAAAAAGATGTCACACAAAAGAAGAGGAATGATTTAAGGAAATATAAACATGTTAAGCCAACAAGAAATATGAGAGGACTTCCAATTGACAAAACACTCTGGTACCTTCTACCTATGTCGAGTCCACCATTTAAACATTATATCTACCAAATTATATCTACAAACACACATTTCAGGTATGTCTATAGGAACAATCATCATTGGCTTCAAACCTATCCTTGATGATGGGTTATGCAAAGAAACCCAAAATGTCAGAGTTATCCATGAAATTCATTTTAGCAAACTCTTATAATATTACACACTGCAAACTTAAACTTGAAATAAAAATATATCTACCAGGTTATATTTGAACAAAGTATAGAGATTGACAAAAATAACTCAAAAGCACATTTTTGTGAAATGTCTTAGTTGTGATTTCTATGATTGAGATTTCTACCAAATTCTAGGCTACAAAAGGAATTTGCATTATTTGAATGATGTCCTCAAAGAATAGAATGATTGCAAAATATACAATGCAAAGCTATAGCAAGGATGTTCTCAAACTTTTAACTAATGCATTCTTGAAACAACACCCAACCATGTAAGTTTCTTTCATGTTCCACGTGTAAGTAGCAAGGCAGGTCTACCGGATAATGATTAGAAATTCTTCCCTCGCATGAGTGAAACATGTTACATTATTGCCTATACTGATTTATTAAATATGCAAAGTTGGTTGATAACATAGAATTTTTTACATAACACTCTGCCAATCTGCCAATAGAATGAACATTTTGATATTTTGACCTTTTTTAATTTCAACATTATAAGGACATCATAATTTCAATGCTCCCTATAATTTAAATACAATCATATATGTAAAAATTTCAACATTTCTTGTACATTAAAAAAATTAAAACCCAATTTCAATAGTGCATGCTTATATTGCACTTTTCAAATTATTCATAGAGGGACCGATATTTTCTGATAGTTACTCAACAAAGATATAATACTAATGTGTTCATGGGCCAAATGTTGTGTATGAAAATAAACGCACATTATACAGACCAATGCCGATAGTCAAATTTTAGGATTCCGTAGCATATTATTTTAACTTACATTGAAAGCCTGCTGGATTGAATGTATTATATGTTAAAGGGAAAGCCAATTTTATATAAATAGGGAAATCGCTTTTGATTGGCTTGTGTAAAATACTTCGAAGAGTCCAAGAATTGAATTATAGATTACATGCAGGTGACCCATTTCCCAACCTAGCCTTTAAATCATACAATGACCCAATTCTATACGTAGTGGAAAAGGAGTTGTATCTAATTTCCTTGTGTGAAGTTAATGATGGATTGAAACCATGGCAATTCTAGATGATCATGTTGAGGAATGGGAATTTTGACACAAAACTTAGGGGCATGTCCTCGCAATGGTGAAAAAGTGAATCCAAATCCACTTACTCCACAAGGAAATTTCCCCTGTTTTGGTAAAGGATGCATGAATCAGCCCCTTGTATATCATAAGTAGTCTAAAATATAGTCAAAAAATAGTTTAACAGGCAGCGTCTATGGAAGTTATGACTTGGATGCTGATCTACAAGCAGGAATAGATAATATTCATACTATTCTGTAATATGGAGAAAGAACCCTACAACACGCCGACTCTCAAGCTGTGGTTAAGCTAGATATTTGGTTTGGATGGTTAAAGATCCCTTTTTCTTACAGCTATTTGCGAATACCAAGTATAATCATCTTTACAGTTAGCTTGTGAAACCAAATTTTAAGCTTCACTTAATAGTTCATGTGATAAAGGGAGGCGATCGAAAGAGCCAATTTTATCTCACAGATATTGGCAGTTGCTAGGAAAATGATGGAAGACCATATGATGAAGATGTAAAGACAGATATCACTAGATAGAGTGAAATCTACGTTGTTTGGATACGGGTACGGGTATGGGTACGGGTACGATTCGGGTACGCGCGTACGTCATTTTTCAAAAACCTTGATTTGGATACGTCGTGGGTACGTCTCTATATATATATATATTTAATATATATATATATATAAAAGAATTTTAAAATTAAAAATATTAAAAATAAAATTTAAATACTACCTAAAGATATAGTAAACTGTAAATTTAAAATAAAATATAAATTATAATATTAAAAATGTAAAAACTAAATAGCATTTAGTTTAAATTTTTAATATTATATTTTATTTTATTTTTAATAGTTATATTATATTAAATGAAAAATTTAAAATTAATTAATTTGATCCCGCTTTAAGGAGAAGGAAACATGGTTTCCCTCATCCTTTCAGTATTTCTTTCCCAACTCGAGTATCCAATTACGATCAAGCTCGTTGTTCCAACTGCAACTCGTTAGATCGACCCAGCGCGGGCTAGAGTTGTGCAAATCGCACTGAAATGGCAACTCCGATAGCGTTCCGAAGGTCCACTCCCGGAACCATCCGCAAAAGCGTAAACCGAACTGGTAAAGGGTGGCTAGATCCAATAGTTTCGGAGAACAACCCCAGGAACAATCAGAGAAAGCCAAAATACATGTAATCAACTCTGTTACTGGGTGGGTGAGTTGGGATTCGGGCATCGACAATCCTAACAATGGCCTTAGGGCAAAGCTCAAATCGATTAAGTTTTAGCATAGTCACAAAGTTCGGAAATCCGAATGCATTCGAAAGGGCAAAAAAATGCAGAATCCAGACTTCTTGAAAAAATTCAAAAAAATCCGTAAAAATCCGGTTCAATGCAAAATATAAATAAAAAAATTAAATTATTAATAGATTTTAATATTTTATTTAATAAAATAATTAATATTTGAATTATAAATTAAATTTTATAATATTTATTCAAATTATTTTTATATTTAAAAAAAAATTAAATTTTATTAGATTGAATATTATTTTATTTAATAAAATAATTTTAATAACTATTAAACTACATTTAATATTTATATTTTATAATATATAAAATTTAAATAAAATAATTTAAAAAAAAAATGAAATCATTTTGTATTTTAATAAACATTAACCTAAAATTTTACACCACCTACCTCACCCTGCTCCGTCGATCGTCCTAGGCTCCAGCGGCTTTTTTGCGCGTTTTTTTTTTTTTTTTTTAAGTTTTCCGCGACAGTAGCCGAAAAATTTCGGGGACGCCCCGGAGGCACACGGAGTCGTCCCGGAGGCGCCCGCCGGCATGCCGGACGTTTCCGGCACTCCGGCGGGCACCTCCGGGACGCCTCTGGACGTCCCCGTGCCAGAGGCGCCTCCGAACAGGGGACGTCGCGCTGGGGGGCATACCCCTGCGACACATAGTGAAATGATCATAAACCTAAGTCTTATTAGTTTGTGCAGACCAAACAACCTGGCTATATGTCCTCCTTATCACATCATGTGCCACTGGATTGAAGATCCATAGAAATGGTAAAATGAACACAAGAAGAAGATGAAATGCGAGAATCTACCCTGGTGTGGAATGCAATTTGGGTGAAGGACCAGCATGAGCCATCGCGATCATCACTTCTCAACGTATGAGCCCTAGTGTGGACTTGCCGCTTTGATCGAAATGGTGTGGAATTGTGGCAAGCCAATCCAAATTGGGGGAAAATTGAAATCTCCCTGCCTAAGGTTCCCACCTAGTCATCGACTGCCCCAAGATTCTCGGCCAGTCATCGATCGCTTATGACTAACCGCGAAACTTTACCGCTGACCGCACGGGCTAGTCAAGTAGCTAACCACAGTTCGAGCTGGTTTAATTTGCTGACCGTGGTTTGAATCGACGACCCTATTCAACGGCGACGGTGATGACTATTCACCAACAACCAACATGTACCAGGTGTTGACATGTGCTGGTTAAGTTCATCGGAAGAACATAGAGCACAACAAAACTATGGTGAATTTCTCACTCAACTTTGACTTTGTAAAGATTGTGAGCTGAAGTTAATTTTTCATATTAATAGAAATTCTAGTTTTAAGATTTAAAAAGTTATAACTAACTTGTTCATTGTTAAAGGTTTATGCTTGTTAGTTGTTTGCTGTAGTGAAACAGGTACCACTCAAGCGCTTAAGTCCCACAAACTCGTATTAGAGTTGTGGAGTCATCATGGTCCGAGGGCCACGTACATTCAAGCCGAAGTCTCACTACTGTCTGTTCAAGAACATCTACCTTTAGTTTTCTTTAAAGTCGAAACTTGTTCAACACAACGTAGAAAGCCGAGCCAAGCCAGTCTTCTTCAAACTTCTCGATCCTGAGGGTGTCAAAGAAGAGCCAGCTGAAGTCTGAAGCCGTGTCCAGGTCAAAGGAAGGAGAGAAATTGAGAAGATTTGCGTCTGTCCTCAAAATGTACGAGTTTGAGCCAAGAACGTGCTGCTCCCTACTTGTTCATTGTGTCGTCCAAACCGAGCCCGGTTCAGTCCGAGCTCGCTTCCTACATTCTGTTCGAGTTCATCATTCAGAAATTTGTGCCATAATTCATTAAATCTGCACCAATTTTTAGGTCAGACCTCTGCGCTATAGAATTGCTCTCATTCCAGTCTACGTCAGTCTTTGAAGTTTTACACTTTGATCTCTGCATCAACATTTGAGCCCTAGAATGGCACCCAGATTAACACCCAACAGACTTACTGTCAACAATTGTGCTCTACATTAGTGCCAAACCTAAGCACTTCTCTCCAACATCTTACTTTAGCCCCTGATTTCTGCAGTGAAGGATTAGCGTTCAAGTGTTGAAAAGTGATGCACGAGTAGCCGACTCAACATGCAAATCACTCTCTCTTCACATGCAACTGGATTTTACCTTTCATGGAGATTCATAGATTTAGTTAGCCAGTTTTTATTTTGTACTTTAGATCTTTATTTAGTTTAGAAAGCAGTTAACAAACTCTGTTTTTATCGTCAAGTTGCGAGTCTTCTAACGCAGCAAATAATGCATGTCAAGTGCATGCTTTGTTTTTTATGTTTTCATTCTATCTTTAGATGCAGCGAAGTGTGTTTTGGCATAGTTCTTTTTTTATATAAGCTTCAATAAAGAATATATTATTTAGCCTGCAAAAATACAGAATTGTATATTAATTCAGTGCTCTGTTTTTTGAGTTAATAATTTCAAATCTCTGCTGTCATAATTTGTTGCTGTTATTTTTATATCTCTGTTGTTATTTTCTTCATAGCCTGTTGGTTCGGCAATAAGACATTCTTTTAGATATCAGAGCAGGTTAATTCTTTGTCAATTCCTGAATTCAATGGAAGTGACTATGAAGATTGGTGCATCAAGATGATGCCCTTTTTGATAGGGAAAGATTTGTGAGAGATTGTAAAAACGGGTTATGAAGAGCCAACATATTGGAGTACTCTTGCAGCCAATGATAGAACAGTTAAGAAGGAGGCTAAAAAGAAGAATTTTCAAGCCTTATTTCATATTCAAATTGCTCTCGATAAGAGCTTATTTCTGAGGATTGCAAGTTCAAAGTCAGCTGTAGATACTTGGAAGACTCTATAGGAAGCTTACCAGGGTAGTGACTGTTGGTGTTAAGCCACACTCGGACCGAAGATGGACTGGTCCAAGAGGGACCACTAGCTCAATGGTAGAGCACTCCAGCAGCAATGGATGGTCCTAGGTTCGAGTCCTAGCTGGTCCATGAACCAACATGGTATCAGAACCAGGTTCAGGCTAGGAGCCCCAAGCACACAAGAGGTGTGGCTTAAGGGGGGGTGTTGGTGTTAAGCCACACTCGGACCGAAGATGGACTGGTCCAAGAGGGACCAGTAGCTCAGTGGTAGAGCACTCCAGCAGCAATGGATGGTCCTAGGTTCGAGTCCTAGCTGGTCCATGAACCAACAGTGACTAGGTCAAGGTTGTCACGCTGCAAACATTCAAGAGAGACATTTATCGAAGGAGTACAAATGAAGCACATGAAAAAAAAATCCAAGAGGTGAGACAGTAAATTTTTCTTTATTTTACAAGGCTGATTTTGAACCATCATGTTTGGAAGATGCAAGTACTAATGAGGTTTGGTTACAAGAAATGCAAGGAGAGATAGATTCTATTCACAAGAATGATACTTGGGAACTTATAGACATTTCACATGACAAGAAAAAAATTGGTACTAAATGGGTCTACAAGACTAATTACAAAAGTGAAGGAAGTGTTGAAAGATACAAAGTAAGATTGGTTGCCAAAGGCTTCACATAGATATATGGGATTGATTATGAAGAGACATTTGCACTAGTAACAAGACAAGAGACTATTAGAATGATGATTTCACTAGCATCTCAAAATAAATGGAGCATTCATTACATGGATGTGAAAAGTAGCTTCTTTAATGGGTATTTAGAATAGGAAGTGTATGTAGAATAACCATAAGGTTTTGAAGTGCAAGGAAAAGAACATCAAGTATACAAGTTGAAGAAGGATTTGTATGGCCTCAAAAAAACACCATGAGCTTGGTATGCTAGGATTGATGGATATTTTTAAGAGAATAGTTTTCAAAGAAAAGTGAACCTACACTTTACTATAAACAAGAAGGTAATGATATTCATTTTATAAGTTTATATGTTGATGACTTGTTGTATATGGGTAGTAGTTCTAAAAAGAAGGATGAATTCAAATTTGTTATGATGAATTAATTTGAAATGAAATATTTAGGTCTCATGAAATATTTTATAGGAATTGAGGTTTATCAAAGTGAAAATGAAATTTTCATTTGTGAAAGAAAGTATGCCAAAGATATGTTGAATAAATTTGATATGGTTGATTATAAACTAGTATCTACTCTAGTTGTTCATGGAGTTGTTTTATATAGAGATGATTGTGCTAAAATAGGTGATGAGACATATTATATGAGAATTGTTGGAAGTTTGATGTTTTTAAGTCACACAAGATCTAATATTGCTTATTTAGTTTCACTTATTTCAAGGTACATGACAAAGCCATCTGAAATACATATGAAGGCAGCCAAGAGAATTTTGAGGTATGTGGGAGGCACTTTATATTTTGTTATTCATTACTACACATATAAAAGTTTCAATCTTGTTGGTTTTAGTGATTCTAATTGGGGAGGAAGTTTGGATGACCAAAAGTCTACAATTAGCAATTGTTTTTCTTTTGCTTCTGGTTTGATTACTTAGAGCTCAAAGAAGCAAAGTATAGTTGCCCTTTCTTATACATAAGTAGAGTATGTTGCAATCACCTTAGCAGGGACACAAGCATTATGGCTTAGAAAACTTCTTGAAGAAATTGGAGAGATACAAATTCAGCCCACAATGATATTTTATGATAACATTAGTGTCATCAAATTGGCCAAGAATCCAGTCCATCACAGCAGGACAAAATAAAACATTTGGATTTAAGGTATCATTTTATCAGAGATTTGGTGTAGAAGAAGGAAGTAGAATTGAAATATATCAGCACTAAAGAAAAATTAGCAGATATCTTCATGAAGATAGTTTTAAAGGATCATTTTGTTGACACTTAGAGATCAGATTGTGAGCCCTCTCAAAATCAAGGGGGAGTATGTTAAAGAGTGAGGAATGAGTAGCCAACTCAAAATGCAAATCACAATAATTTCACATGAAATTGATATTTACCTTTGGTAGATTTAGTTAGTCATTTTTTACTTTGTAGTTTGGTTCTTTATTTAGTTTCGAGAGTCGTTAACAAACTATGTTTTCAATATCAAGCTGTCAATCTTCCAACACAATAAATAATGCATATCAAGTGTATGCTTTGTTTTTTATGTTTTCATTCTATCTTTAGATGCAACAAACTATGTTTTAGCATAGTTGCTTTTTTATATAAGCTTTAATAAAGAATCTATTATTTAGCCTACAAAAATACAGAATTGTGTATTAATTCAGTGCTCTATTTTCTGAGTTAATAATTTCAAATCTCTACTATCATAATTTGTTGTTGTTATTTTTATATCTATACTATTTTATTCATAGCCCATTGGTTCAGGAATAAGGCATTCTTTAAAATTTTAAAACAAGTTCCTACCTATAAATCAAACTTCTAAGCTCCAATAATTATACCATGACACACATTAATGCCTCTATACAATGCATTAGCACTTGGCACCAATCTCTCCATTAAATTTAGTGCCCATATTTTAGGTTAATACTTATACTTTTGTGCCTAAGACCAGTATGTCAGTGCATTAATATATTCTTAGCACCCAACATCAATGATTTACTTTAGTGCCAAAGATTAAAAAAAGGTTTGAGTTCCACATTACAAGGATTTATGTCATTTTATTATGCCTAGATTTACATATTAGTCTGCAATGGTGAGTGTAAGCAACAAGATCACTCAGACTCATTTTCCAATAGTCAGTGGTAATAATTATGACTTTTTGAGCATAAAAGCAAAGACCTTATTCTATTTGCAAGATGTGGGCGACCTAGAAGAGAGAGGCTTTCTAGAACTAGCTAACTTGCAAGTATGCTAATCCCTATCACAAGGAGACAAATCCCTGCTCGAGGAGAAAAATAAGAAAGATGTGAAATATTTTTTTTCAATAACAACATCTCAGTGATGGGAAAATGCTTAATTCCCATAAAAACTAAACAAGGAGAAAGGAAGTATATTCTTGATGTATATTATATCTCTGGTTTGTAACATAACCTATTGACCATAGGTCGGACAATGTAAAATGGATATAAAGTATATTTTAAGCATGATGAATGTGTCATTGTGGATAAATATCTAAGTGAAAAACTTATTGCAAAAGTTAGCATGATGAGAAACATAATGTCTCCTTTAAGAATTCATAGTCTAGCACCCCCTACATTTGAATTTTAGAGTTTGCAAACTCAAGCACCTAATGAAACAACCCTTAAGAAATCATTCAAGAATCAATCACAGTTATGGCATTTAAGATTTGGCTATTTGAATTTTAATGGTTTTGAAATTATTAGATCATAAAAATATGGTGAATGGTTTGTCATTGATAGAGCAACCTAATAGAGTTTGTGAGAGTCACATACTAGGCAAACATCATAGAGAACATTTTCATGTAGGAAAGTCCTATCATGTAAGAGGACCTCTAGAGATTTTGCACATAAATATCTATGGACAAATGCAAACCCTCTCAATTGATGGAAATTTCTATTATTTGACCTTTATTGATGAGTACAATAGAAAAAAAATGGGTTTATTTTCTAAAGCACAAATCATATGTTTTTAGTGTTTTCAAGGAATTCAAGGCCCAAGTTGAAAATAAAATCAACCACTATATCAAAATGTTGAGAATTGATCAAGGAGGAGAATACATCTCAGATTAAATTCTTGAATTTATGGAAAGCCAATGGAAGCAAGGAGTCCACAACAAGATATACAACTCAAAAAAATGGTGTAGCAGAAAGGAAAAATAAAACAATCATGGAGATGGCCCAAGGCATGTTGAAGGCCAATCATCTATCAAATGAGTATTGGGCTGAAACAATAGGATGCACATTTTATCTCTTGAATAAATTCCCAATGAAGAGTGTAAATAACAAAGTTCCTCAATAACAATGGAGCAGAAAGAAACATTGTGTTTCTCATTTACGATTTTTTGACTACATCGAATATTCAGTAGTGCCTAGAGAGTTGAGAAAGAAATTAGATGATAAAGGAGAAAATTCCATCTTTGTGAGCTATAGTGAGTAATCCAAAGCTTACATGTTATGCAATCCAATCACAAAGAAAACCACAATCAATAGAGATGTAAAATTCCTTGAAAAAGAAGCATGTGATGGAAATATTGATAAGTTAGCTACAATTATTTTTGGGTTACCACATGAAAATGAGCTATAATAAGATTGAGCACAAAACATTCCATAAGCGTGTGCACCAACAATACCTTTTAAAGTGTAGCATGTTCATGCCACACCTTCAAGTGCACCTGTAGCACCTATTCTATCTATTATAGCTAGTGCTTTTAGCGATGACTCCTCAAATCCCTCTCTAGCATCATTAAGGTCTCTCTTTAGAGACACTTCAATGAAGATACAAATCTTAAAGGAGATTTATGTTGAATCTCAACTAGTTGAAGATGTAAGTTTGTATTGTTATTTTTTATTTTTGTCTCAAGCTAATCCCATACATTGTGAAGATGTTATCTAAGATGAACATTGGATAAGTGCCATGGGTGAGTAAATTAATTCAATTGAAAAGCATCAAACATGGGGATCTAGTTAATCTTTTAGAAGGAAAATATATAATAAGAGTGAAATGGATTTATAACACCAAATTCAATGCTAATGGAAATGCAACTAAATACAAATCAAGATTAGTTACAAAGGGATTTTTTGAATAGCTCAATATTGATTATAATGAAACTTTTGTGTCGGTGGTTAGATTAGACATTGTCATAATGGTGTTATTTATTTTTGCTCAGAACAATTAGAAAAATGTTTCAAATGGATGTTAAATTTGCATTTATAAATGTAATACTAGAATAATAAGTGTATGTACAATAGCCATTAGAGTATGAAGTTTTAAGAAAAGAACAAAAGGTTTGTAAATTGAAGAAAGCATTGTATGGACTTAAATAAGTTGCAAGAGCTTGGTATATTGGAATAGATTCATATCTTTTGCATAATGGGTTCAAAAAAAGCAATAGTGAACCAACCTTGTATATCAAAAGGAATGACCAAGGTCAAATTCTAATTGTGTGCTTATATGTGGATGATCTAACATTCACTGCTAATTTTTCAATTGATTCATTCAAAACAATAATGAAAATAGAATTTGAAATGACAGATTTGGGATTGATGAAATACTTCCTTGGTATAGAGGTTAATCAGTTTTTTTTAAAAAAAATTATATGTCAATCTAAATATGCAAATGATCTATTAAATAGATTCAATATGAAGAATGTTGATTCAACACCAACACCAATGGGAATGGGATTAAAACTCAATAAAGAAGATAATGGATCCAATGTTGATCCAACCTTATACAGAAGAATTGTTGGTAGTGTAATGTATTAAATGGCCACAAGACATGATATTATGTATGGATTTCACCTTATTTCAAGGTTTATGGAAAGACTGAAGTAATCTCATTAGAAAGCCAAAAAAATAATTTTGAGATATACAATTGACACAAGATATATTGGAATATTGTATGCACCCTCAAAATAATTCAAACTCATTGGTTATATAGATAGTGATTGTGGTGGAAACATAGATGACTAGAAGAGCACATTTGGTCATATGTTCTATTTTGGATTAGGTGCAATTTCATGTGCATCCAAAAAGAAACCCATCATCATCCTTCTATTTATTGAAGCAAAATATGTGGTAGCCACATCAACAACATGTTAACAATTTAGATGATAAGAGTTTTATCTAATATAGAGCATAATCATGAACAAAAAATAAATATTTATTGTGATAATAATTCATCTATATTTCTCTCTAAATATCGTGTATTTCACAAGAGAAGCAAACACATATATATGAGATATCACTTCATCCAAGAGCTAGTCAATAATAGTGAGATCTGTCTTAAATTTTCAAATGTGAAGATTGGTTCACTAATATTTTTATAAAAACTTTAGAAAAATGCCTTTGAGCATCTTATAGAATGCATAATGTAATAGATGTCACTAGTAATCTAAATTAAGGGGGAGTGTTGGAAATTGTGACTATCCAACTAGTAGTCTAGCTATAATCTAATGTACCTAGACAAGCATAACTCCACCTACCTCATTGAAATCTGGTCACTTCTTGAAGGATAGGTAATCCTGGTGAATATATCACAACTTACATGAATCCTGGCTAATTTCTTTTGTCTCCATTATTGCATACAATGAATTTTTTTATTCTCTCGAATGTGCAGTTGTCTCTCTAGAGAGTTCCATATAAGATATAAATAGAAGTTTGTATATTCATTCTGTGAGATGAAGAATAGAGAGAAGTGAAGCTCTCGTGAATTACTCACTCAACATTGTCTTTGTAAATATTGAGACATGAAGCTCATTTTTCATATTAATAGAAAATTCTAGTTTTAAGATTTAAAAGTTTTGTGCTTATTTTTATAAGTAACTTGTTAGCTGTTAGGGGTTTATCCTTGTTAGTTGTTTTTTCAAAAAATATAGGAACCACTCAAGCTCTTAAGTCCCACATTTTGGTGAAGCTAAGCGAAGTGGATGATGACAATCCATTTAAATATTGTGATCTTCATGACGAATTTGGGCATTCCAAATGGGGTTTTTTCTACTTCTTTTAGTGGATCAATTTTTTTGCAATTATGGAGCCTTCATTTTCAATGTCACAATCAATTATTTTCAAGGGAATATCATGTTGCATCTACATTTGTGTAAATGGTGCCTATTGATACACTTTATGTTTTGTGGAAGACTTGTTTTTGGCTAGGTTTTTAGTATTCTTGTGTTTTGTGTAGAGAGGAAATTTTTACTCAGAAAGAAGGTCTTTATGTATGGGTTGAGGAAAGCCATGCAGAGTTTCCTATGGTTGGGGCTTGTTTTTAAGGTGTGGCATTTTCTCTTCAACAAAAAAGTGGAGAGGGAGACCAAGAATAAGTTGCCACATAAAAGTTAACAAGATTCTAGTATGTTTGGTGGTGGAAAATTTCATATGGTTGCTAAAAACATTGATGTTGAAGGTTTTGGAATATTCATTCCATGTGAACACTTATTTAAATCGCATACAAGAGTCCTTTTTCAATCAATATGTCCTTGAGACACTCTTTGGGTTTCCATTGATTGAGATCGATGGGTACACTAAGGAAGAGGATAGGTTTGTTGGTTTATGAACAAGTTAGTCGATCTAAAAGATGTCAATGCTAATATTACCATTGATCCCAAAAGTGGTTTCCTTCATAAGTTTGGAACTAGTGGGATGATTAGAATAAGTGGGTGTTCTTTTGGGGTTAAATCTGACCACAACAATAACATCAAACAAAGGGGGAGGGAATTACAATCGACCATATACACTAGCTAATCTAGATGAATATATTTGCTTGGAACATGAAAATACTAATGAATATCATGAGACATGGAGTATTTTACACCTTGGATGAGTCATTCTAGGATGTTGCCAAAGAAGATGAATCTATGAAGCAAATAAAGAGTGAGTGGGATGCTAAAACTACTAACAGAAAAATATTTGAAAAATGTTTCCTAACTGCCTACCACGTAATGTAACTCTCTTCCATTTTTAATAATAGTTTTCCTATTTCCTCAATAATCATATTTCCTTTTTCCTATTATCTTTCTTTTTCAATCAAAAAATTATCATATTTCTATTTCTATTTACCTCAATGATTTTATTCCATGCAAACATATAATAGAGGATTTGATGAGATTTATTTGGGAAGAAGAAGCACTAAAGGCAATGACCCTCTTTGAATGGGCTAAGCTTAACCAACACAAAGTGTTAATTTCCTATCCATCGACCAAAACTAAAGATGTTTGTTTCGAATTGCATGCATGATCAATGCTTAGTTATCATGTTCGATTGCATGATTTGTATGACATTTTTATTTATCTTTATTTACTGTTTGACTATTGTTTACTCAAAACTATGATCAATATTTTTTTTGAAATATTTGTTAAACTCATTTACTTCAATGCTTTATTATTATCAAGATAATGAACTGCGATTCATTGATTGAAGAAAGTCTTTCTTTTGAGTCTTTGTTTTTTGCTCATTTTTTAGTAGAAATAAATAATATATTATTTTAATTTCCTTAGTAGCTTAGTATTATATTTAGTCTATATTTTTTAATATCTCTCAGTATAGTGTTAGAGCTTCCATTTATATTGTTTTAATTGGTACTAGAACAAGTTGCAAAAATTTAATTATACATGTAGCAATTTCTAACTTATCAGTTATCTCTAGAATGGAAAATAACAACTTTCCATTTCAACTTTTTCTATTTACAAGAGACAATAATGATTATTAGAGTATTAATATGAATATCTTACTATTGTCCCAGGTTCTTTGGTAATTAGTGGAAGTGGGATACATAGAACTTGCATATTAGAATGCTCTAAATGTGTTGACAACAAACCAACTAAATCAGTTGAAACAAGACTAAAAGAAGGACAATCAAGCACTATTTGCTATCCAAACTACATTGGATATTTCAATTTCCCCTCGTATTGATGGTATGAAAAAATCAAAGGATGTATGGGAGGCTTTGTAAATCACATACCAAGGTTCTAATAAAGTTAGATTGGTAAGACTTCAAACCTTAAGAAGAGATTTTTAAAAATTAATGATGAAAGAAGTTGAGTCTTTTAAATATTTTATTACTTGGACTCAAGGTGTTGTGAATCATCTTAGAACATAAGGGGAAGCAATTAAAGAACAAAAAATTATAGAGTAGATGTTGAGATCTCTTCTTCCTAAATTTGACCCAGTGGTGATAGCCATTGAAGAAAGCAAAAATCTCACTACCTTCAATGTGGTAGACTTGGTTAGTTATTTAAAATCTCATGAGGAGCATATGCAATATTCTACAGAGAGTTTAGTATAAAATTTCTAGTCTATAGTGAATGTTTAAGACAAATCTACAACTCCTTTTTTCTAAAATAAATAAATCTCAAGGGGAGCCTTCAAATAATAGAGGACATGGTAGAGTAAGAGGAAGAAGAAATAATAGAGGAAGAGGAAGAGGTAGAAGTTTTATGGATCAGAGAAGCATCCAATGCAAATATTATGAATGCTATGGACATTATGAATCTACGTGTAGAAAGAAGAAATCCGACTTAAATAAGTCAAGAGACAACTTTACTAAAGAGTCTTTTGAATATCCCAAGCACTCCACCTTCTTCACATGCAATTTGGTGAAAGAAAATTATAAATTTGTGTCTTTATTGGATAGTGGCTACTCTAATCATATGATAGGTAAATTTTATTTCTTTTTCAAATTAGATGCATCTGTAAGAAGTCAAGTAAAATTTTGTGATGATAAAGAGCTTGATGTGATGGGAAAATGTACCCTCACTATATAAACTAATCAAGGGGAAAATAATAATATTCATGATACTTTGTGTGTGCCCAAATTTCATCATAACCTTTTAAGTATTGGGAAACTTGTAGTGAAAAATTATAAAATTATGTTTAAATATAACTATTGTAAAATATTTGATAATTCAACTAATTATCATCTTGTACAAAAGGTTCCTATGATAGAGAATGGGTTATTTCCTCTCACATTTCATTTTACTACTATGCATGCCTTCAATGAAACTATAATGATTCATGGTTATGAAATCAATGTTATGGTCATATGAATTTTCAAGGATTAAATTTATTTCATAAGAAGAATATAGTGAGAGGACTTTGAACAATTCAGGCAAAAGAAGAAATTTGTTTAGGGTGTACACTTGGAAAACAACATAGAGATATTTTTTTAGTGAAAAAATATTGGACGAAAAAATATCCTCTAGAGCTTGTGCATGATGGCATTTGTGGTGTTATGTAATAGGAATCTTTGGGTAAGATTTTTTTTTTGACATACATTGATGATTTTTCTCACCACACATGGATTTATTTTCTTACTTTTTAATTCAAAGCTTTGAATGATTCAAAAAATTTAAGGCTATGGCTAAAAAACAAAGTGGATATTATCTCAAAATACTCAGAATAGATAGAGGAGGAGAATTCACTTCTAAAGAGTTTTCTTATTTTTGTAACAAAAATGACATCAAGAGACAACTTAATGCAACCTATAATCTCCAAAAAAATGGTATTGAAAAAAATAAAGAACCATACCATTATATAAATGGCATGAAGTATGTTGCAATTAAAAAATATTCCAAATTATTATTGGGGAGAAGCAGTGGCAAAAAAAATATACATCTTGAATCGAATCCCCATAAAATTAGTTCATAGCATCACTCCAAAGGAAGCTTGGAGTGGTCAAAAGCCTTTAGTGGCTTATCTCTATGTATTTGTTTATCTTGCATTTGTTCATCTTATAGTTAAGAAGCAAAGGAAGTTGGATGCAAAATCCCAACATTGTATCTTTATGTGATATTTTGATGCAATTAAAGGATATAGAATATATACATTGTATCTTTATGTGATATTCTGATGCAATTAAAGGTTATAGACTCTATAATCTTGACACAAAGAAATGGATTGATAGTCAGGATGTGGTTTTCAATGAAAGGGGAGAATGACAATGGCAAAAAGGTGCACAAAAAAGCTACTAGTAATAATGGACATAGAAGATGGAAGTGTTCCTCTTCTCCCCATAAGCTCAAGTGGAAGTTCAAGCCCTAGTAGTATCTCAAGTTTGATATCTCCAAGCTCATGTTCACCAGGTTCATCTACTAGCACACCTTCAAGTGATAGTTTTAGTCCACCATCAAGTCCAAGCTCTTCAAGAAAGGTATGGAGCTTAAATGAAATTTATCAAATAAGTAATGTGAATCTAATTGATTATTTATCTGTGCTTAGTAAAATTCAAGTTTAACCCTTTATAAATTCAAGTGAAAAGACATAAGACAAGACCTAGTTACCAAGGGATTTTCACAAACACATGGAGTAGATTATTCATAAACTTTTGCTCCAGTTGCAAGACTTGATACAATCAAGATTTTTTTTGGCTATTAACACATAATACAAGTGGCTAGTATATCATATGGATGTAAAATCAGCCTTCCTTAATGGTTATATAGATGAAGAAGTCTATGTGGAAAAATCCATGGGTTATGAAATTTTAGGTAAATAATAATTGGTTTACAAGTAGAAGAAATAACTATATGGGTTGAAGTAAGTTTTGCATGTATGGTATATAAGGATTGATAGTTATTTATTAAAGAAGGGATTTAACATAAGTCATTCAGATCCAAACATGTATGTCTAACATAATGGTAATGATATTCTCATTGTTTGTCTTTATGTTGATGATCTTATTTATACAAGTAGTATTAAAACTCTCATGGAGAACTTTTAGGTAAAATTAAAACATGAATCTCAAATGTCAGATCTAGGACTCATGCATTACTTTGTTAGTGTGGAAATGTAACAACAAGTAGTAGGTATATTCATTTGTCAAAAAAAGTATGTAGTTGATTTATTGAAAAAGTTTAGAATGATGACATGCACTATAGTTATAACTCCCATAGCACTTGGTGAGAAATTAACCAAATAATATGAAAGTTCCAAAGTGGATGCTACTTTTTATATAAGTTTGGTTTGGAGCCTCATATACCTCACTACAACAAGACTTGACATTATGTGTGTTACAAGTCTCATCTCTTGATTCATCAAGATATGTATGAGTCTCATTGGCATGCTGCAAAAAGAACATATATTCTGATTGGGTTGGTTCAATTGATGATAGAAAAACTACATCTGGTTATATATTCTCACTTGATTCTAGAGTTATATCTTGGAGTAGTAAAAATAAGGCAACCATGTCTCTCTCTTCATCAAAAGTAAAGTATATTTCAGCAAAAATAGCAAGTTTTCAAGTAATATGGATTTGAAGGATATTGGAGGATTTACATTTGATTCAAGAAAATCCAACTACACTTTTTTTTGAGAAAAACATCACTAATGCCATGAAGAAGAATCATATGTTTTATGTTAGATCAAAACACATAGAGATCAGACATCATTTCATTCAATATTTTTTTCAAAATGGGCAAGTGGAATTGTAATTCTATCCTAAATCTAACCAAGTAGCTGATATTTCTACCAAATCTCTTCCTATATCTAGTTTTGTTGCTTTACGACATTAGTTGGGAATCATCTCCATTGATCATCTAGAGGGAGATTGAAGAAGATGTTCTATTCAAATTGCATGGATGATCAATGATTAGTTATCATGTTCAATTGCATGATTTGAATGATAATTTTATTTATTTTTATACTATTATTTACTCAAAACTATGAGCTGTATTTTTCAATATCTCTTAGTATAGTGTTAAAGCTTACATTTATATCATTTCAAAAAAAACACCTACTTGTAAAAACCACATGTTTTATAGTTTGAAATGAAATTGCCTATTGTATAGATGAAACTGCTAATATCAAAACTAAGATTTACCCACACAACCTATGGCACACAAGCCCATAACCTTGACCAACTCAATTGTGCACACATTTTTAAATATATTGATCGATGATTTTATTTATCGACTATTTTGGTTCATACTACCTGATGGCTTTTGTTGTTTAGTGGATGGGCAACTTGGGCAACACTTATTGAGACACCAATCAAGTAAATAAATATATTATGAATAATTAGGTGGTGATTTTACTTAACAATTTGCCAAACTCAATTTTATGGTTGTTTGTTTATATGGTTACTAATTTATCCATGATGGAAAAGAATATTACATAGAGATGCAGATGCAGATGCACTCAAATTTAGTAAATATGTAAATGTTTGTAGGTGAATGTTTTTAGAGAGATAAAGTCTCTAGCCCTTACATTAAATGATATTAAAACAATAGTGGAAAGGTTACCCTGAATGGTGAATGTAGTGGTAGCTTTAATCATTACATTAATCTGGATTTTGATACTTGGTATCACAACAAAAACACATCCTAGTATTGATATCTTCCCATTTTTTATTGTTAGTTTTTGTGTTTGGAAACACCTGTAAGATTGTGTTTGAGTTAGTAATATTTCTTATCAAAATGCATCCCTTTGACATTGGGGATCAGTGTTTGGTGGAGTTCATCTAGGTAAAAATAATTTTTTAATTTCTTCTTCCTTATGCCTTGCAAACTCATTATTTTTTTGGTAAAGTTAAATCCTAATGATGTTTTCTAGTAATAATATTATTCTTCTCTTCAGATGGTTGTGTAAAATATGAACATCCTGACTATAGTATTTTTTAGATATGATCATGAGAAGATTCAGTATCCAAAATCATTTTTGGCAACAGAACCCATCAACAAATTCTACATTAGTCTTGATATGGGAGACTATATGGAATTCAACATTCACATTGTAACATCCAAAGAAAAGGTTGACTTAATGAAGGAGAGGATAAAAATGTAATTTTATCAAGGACCTTATTACATATTATTTAGTCATACTTTTAAAGGTATTTTGAATCTAAGTAGATAGTGATACATATATAGTAAAGCAGAGCATTGGTACCTACACCCAATGATAGTGATGAGGGACATTGATGACATGAAAAATATGAAAATGGTAGTGTGGTTACAACACAAGATGAATCATCAAGACATGGGGGACAAATGGTTTTGCATATCTCAATAGGTAGAATAGATTATCGACATTTTCATATATTTTGATATTGATTATCACCTCTTGCCTCAGGATATTAATCTCTAAATGATGCCCACACCTCCACTCACTTCTACATGAATTCCTTCCACATGGATGCTATATACACTTATCTATTTAATTTTACCTCGTAATGTTTGTAATAATGTTTGGATATGTAGGTATAATCTACATAAACATATAAACATAATAGGTCATGATCCTTATGTCAATGGGTTGATATTATAATTGAAGTAGGAGGGTAGAAGTGGCCTTCCTACTAACATAATCATTGATTAGTTTTGGGATGAGTATGTTTGCTTGTTTAGCTTTCCCCTCTATTCATATTTGGATTTATAATCTTGAAACAAAACCCATTCATTTGCCTCTAAATGCATGACTTACTCTCATTAATTCATATTATTCTAAGGAAATATGGCATGTTATACATGCCTCCAACTGAATTGTATGATAGTAGCATAATAGTTTTGTGATTTGATTAAATACTAGAGAGAAAATGAAATAACTTTACAAAAAAGGAAATGTTTATAGATGTAATGGGTGATTTATTTGTTGGAACTTATACGCGTGACTAATGTTTATGCTTGTTTAGATTATATGGTTCTACAATTGCATCGATAGTTTGGAAAAACTTAATACTTTGGCTTTAATTTTGAATCTAATTACCTTGTTAAAAATAAAATTGCTTAAAGGGGCACAAATACTTACCTTTTCAAACCTTCCTTGAGAGTCCTTTCTAACATCCTCTTTTTCTAAACACTATCTTTAATTCACCACTTTATCTATGTGATATCAAATATTTTAACCCAACTAAAGAGAATCAAAATAAAAATTTCATTACATTGCTTGCATGTCAGTTGACACATGAAATAAAAAGATATAGAGATCACAACCCACTCCAGTATGTGCTACATTAGTTGAATGGGTGTAAATAAATTTAAAATTTAATGTAAAACCCAACTTGGTTTATTTCATTTTAAATTTGTATTTGTATCAAATGTGGTTTTTGGTTTTCTATTACCCTATTTTATTGAATGACATGAATAAAATCAAATGAGGATACAAAATTTGAAAAGATAATTCAGTTACTTGATATCACATTGTAAACCTTACCATAGGTATTGTTACTCATATTTTTGATACACATATTATATCTATACCATTAGATTTGTCAAAAACACAATTTTTACAACGTATCTCTATGCCTATGTCTCATTAGATGTGACTCATATATGACCTTTGATAGTTAGGAATCCTACACCACCTACCATGCCTATGATAGAATCCTTGGTGAAAAATATTTATATTTTTCATGCTAAATTGCTACAATTATAGTAGGCTTTAACAAAATATAACCAATCATTGGATTCCCTAGCTTTACTTTATAATACTTTATCACTTGGTATTGCATCATGTATCCTTTACCCAATGTATTTATAACTCCTAAAATTTCACCATATGAGGGTAAATAAGATCCAAAACAATATCTCAAATCTTTTCAATTTTCATGTTTGGATTATGCTTTCAATGACAAATTGCTAATTAAGTTGTTTCCAAGAAGTTTAAAATATTATGTTTTGTGTTGTTTTTATGATTTACCTATTTAATAAGTTAAAGCATTCAATCCATTAGTAGATCAATTTCTCAAGATTTTTTCTATAAACATTGATGAAAAATCTTTCTTACACACAAATTTATAAGCTAAAACAAGGAACTAATGTGCCTATTGAAATGACTATGTACTTCATTACAAGACCTTGATTAATAAAATAACTAACATATTTGGAGATAATAAATTACATGATATTTTCAAACAAATTTTACTTGCCCATTTGCATGAGCCAATTATTTTAGAAAAATTTAGATCATTTGAGGAACTTTGCAATATAATAATAGAAAAATAAGTTGAAATCTTCTTGCTTTGTATAATCTCAAGTATGCACCTGCATCTACTTTAACTTCCACAATGAAGTTTTAGAGAAAATCATCTTACAAAGCTAAGCCAACATATACTAGATTAGATACAAATATTATAGAAATTAATGTTATTTCTCAAACTGATAACAAGATTATTTTATCATATCAATCAAGGAGGCAATTCTAAGAACTACTACAATCATATCATAAATTGTTGTGAAAGTTACTTGAGTACAATCTTATTACTCTACCTCCACCATTTGAGGTTGATATGAGTAAACCTCAAGGAAAATATTTTGATAATAATGCATATTGTGACTACCATAGATGCAATGGTAATTCTACCAACAAATTTTTCAATCTCAAGCACCTTATTCAAAACCTTATGGAATTCTTTTTTATTGATCTAGGCAATCATATAGAGGAAAATAAGCCTCAATAAAATGTAAATGCTAAGTCAAATATTATTAGTGAGTCATTTCCAAACCATGATACATACAATGACAATTCAGTAATGTGTCATAATTCCATTGCTTATCCACCACTTGAGTCATATGATCATCCATTATATGGAATTATTGGTACAATTGTTCAAACTAATCAACTATGCTCTATAATTATTATTGATGATAGTGAGATAGTGGATGATCTGGTTATAATTTTCAAGATTTATATATACGAACTTATGTTAATCAACAACTCATTCATAGAGGGATAATTGATAATGGATCAAGTGAGAATGCATGTATAATGTCATTAATTCATTCATTGGGTTGCACATAGCATGACATACAAGTTTCTTTCAATAATGTCAAAACATTTAATGGTGCAAATAATTAAACACTTTGGGACACATTGTGTTTCCTTTTTAAGTAGGCTATGCTATATTATTTACTCCTTTTCTAGTTTTAACACAAATTTGGGTCTTTCATATGATATTAGGATGTCCTTACTTAAAAAAAAATCTATGATATACCTTCAATGGTATGTTGATGCTTAATGTATACTCATTGTAATTAAGTTGATATAATTTCAAGAATTAGATATGAGTAATTTATACAATCTATGTACCTCATCCTCCCTATACACCACCATAGTTCATTGATACATACATAGAATAAAAAATACCATTTACTATTGCTACACATAATAAAAAATATTTATATTCAACCAATTCATAAAAAGGTGTAAAAGGCTAAAAATCAAGTATATTAGAAAAATATATAATTCTCAACAAGCACAATCACATGTAATATATCTTGAATTGGTAATGTATATAGATCAACATGTTCCACAAATATCACAACATGTGACATAATATTTTACTAGTTCTCATTGGATTTCACATCATTCTACATCCCCTAAAGATACTCCTCCTACATAGGACTACATGAGTAGTGATTTAGATAGTTCTCTTATAGCACATGATGCATTTTTTGATTCTAATACATGTACATTTATTCATGAAATGCAAAATTTATACCACTTATCATATATTCTTATGATTCTCACATTGATGGGATATTTGCTTAGCTTCTTGCATTATAAAATATGCTAAAACTAAAAAACTTTCAAATAATTCAAAAAATAAAGATATGGTTGTACATAACTTCTTGACTATTACATCATGTTCTTATACTACTTGAACATATGATCAATTTGATCAATTTTTAGAGTTCCTTGGATTTTATTAAATTTTTGGCTTCTTGGATCCTCTTTATTTGAATAGACCAATATAGTGTTTTATTCTTCCATTTATTTTGTTTTTTCATAGTTTGCATTAACAAAATTATATTTTTTGTGAAGGACATAATCGACTAGTAAGGGACAAGATTTACTGCCACTATTTTATCAATTGGTTTATCTTTTCCTATGTAAAATTTTCCTCAAAAACCAAGTTTTGATAACATAGAGCCTTATTTTTTTCCAATTTTTAGGTATTTTACTTAGTTAAGCTTACAAACTAGTGATTATTCTTGTTAAATCTTTATTTTACTATACTATATTTATCATACATGTTACATAATTTAACAAGTTTAAATTTTATGAAACAAGGAAGTACATTTAGTCTTTTGTATACTTATTTAGTCTCCTACAAACTTTTTAAAATTACAACTCACATATACAATGAGAGCATATCACTCATACATGGTCATTCCATCACTTCTAGTGCATTTGCATATTGATATATGTTATGAATTATTAATATCCCTCTCCTTTATTCTACTTTATATCCCTTGCTTATCACTAATTTATATTATTTTTAGTTTCAAAATATAACTAATTGAAAAAAATTAAATATTATAAAAATAATAAAAGATTAAAAATATTATTAAAATCCAAAATCAGGGCCTGATCATGATTAAAAATCTAATTTACATCATTTTTATATTTTATTTATCTCATGATTGGTAGATAACATGTTTTTATTCTATCACACATGCATTTCATTGGTATTCATGAGTGATATGTAGGACATGCATATGCCACATGAATTAAGGTGTTGGACTTGCCTCACTAGTAGCCATGCTAAATGTAGGGCATCTTATTCACATATTACAGTATTTACATATTCTATCATTCTATCAATCCTATACTATTGAGATATATATTATTTACAAATATCTTTCCAACATCTCTATCTTACATTGTGTACATAGGTATGTTATTTGTTACGATACGATCATATTACATATACATTGTTTAGACTAAATTTCTTATTCAATGTTACATTGATGTTATTAATTTTATATAATATATTAGATATTTCTTATTGATTGTGTATGTCTATTGGCAGTTGTATGGAAATTGATTAAGCATCTCCATGAGATATTTTTTAGTTTGTGCAACATTTGAACATGTCCCTTGTTTATAATATTATTCATGTCCATTATATGTGCAACATTTGAGTAAATATAGGGTAATGGGGGACAAAAGGGAGAGTTTAAAGTGCCACTTTTTTTGAAAATAAAAATTGTATTTGCAGAGAATAATAGTGATAGATGGACAAAAAATTCAATAATAACATAAGAATATAGATAGTGGCATTTTGAATTTAGTTTCTAAATAAACAAAAAATTTAATACCTAGATGAGAAAATTATTCAAAATTAATGTACTTCTAACAATGGGTTGGTATTGTTTTATAAAAGCATGAGTATATTGCATGTGTACAAACATACCTTTTTTAGTAAATCAATGAATTTTTGTATGAAATTTAATATATAGATAGAGGAAATGTCAAATATTGTTGAGGATATTTTTTATTAATCTTCTAATAAATACATTTTTAAATAATTTTACAATTTAAGACAACTGGAAAATTAAAACTATAATTTTATGAACACAACTTTTTGACCTTAAATTCATGATTTTTCTTTCCCAAGCATAGCCAACGATGTTTAGATTTTTGAGATATAATTTTTATAAACTTTTGATTAATTCTCCAAAATTTATAAATATATTCTTAATGAAATATGTATATACCATAATGAGGTGTGTGTGTGTGTGTGTGTGTGTGTGTGTGTGTGTGTGTGTGTGTGTGTCTATATATATATATATATATATATATATATATATATATATATATATATATATATATATATATATATATATATAACAAAATTCATATGAATAGATGTGTCTATGAAGACATAAAAAGTATTAAAAAAATCCTAAAACTCATGTTGGCTGATTAATGATAGGTTTTAGGGTGGGTTAGTATCCCCCAAACCTAAATCCCAACCAATTTTGGAGGGAAACTCAAAATTTCAAAGAAACATTATTTCAAAGGGCATCACCCTCCTATAAAGTGCATACATCCTATGTTCCAAAAGAGACCTCCATAAATACATAATTTTATTTTGAACTACTAGAAAAAAGGATGTGAATGCTTTCCAAAAGGGAACATGTCCTTTCTAATCCACAAAATTTACTAATTTGTCCATGAATTTTGACTCATCCATTTTTCTATTTTACAAATTTGGAACTGGTTTTTACTGTTGACAATCTGTAAATTATTCATTTACATTGTCTCAATTAGTATAAAATATTCAATTTTTATTTTACTTGGACTTAAATACATAAAGATAAATCATGGTGTTGTGTATTCAATACAAATTATGAATTAAGGAACTAACAAATGTGAAAATTGAAGCCAATAGAGAAAAATAAATAAAAATATAGGCAAATATGAGAGCATCCATAAAAGATTCTAAACAAGATGAAAGTACTTATTCCACAAAAAGTAATATTTAATTAAAAATAACATGCCCAATTCCATATAATTTAATTTAGATACATCTTAGAATAGGATAAGTGTTAATCAATCCTTGTTGAGTGATGAAATTCAATATTTAGAACATATAACTAACAAATTTGTATTGAGTGATGAAACACATGGATAAATGCAACATAATGAAGCATCCATACATAATTAATTTTGTGTGTATGATGATAATGACCTAAATTAATATCTCTCCAAATGAAGAGGAATTTACTTTTCCTATAGAGTCTAATGTGAACCAACACTTGAATATCCATTCTATGGTTGAAGTGCTAACATCATTCAGTTTAATAAATAATGTATCTCTTGCACCCACACCTCCAAGGATAATCTGATGAACACTAATGTATTTGATTGAAATATATTAGAATATATTTGAATATATTAAAGTTAAAATATCAACAAGAATAATTAAATTTCATCCTCAATGTGTATGGGACTATGCATTTGAAAAGAAAACCCATACAAAATGATGTCAATTATTTGTTCAAATGATGAAAATACATAAAATATTCCATGTGATGCATAATGTATGGTTAAGAAAAATAAATATAGAGGGAACAAATAATTAAATAAAAAGGAATCTAAGTAACACGTTTAATGCAATAGAGAATATAACTCAAAAAAATATACTAATGTGGTAAGATGAGTAATAACAAAATATATAGTGAATAAGTAAACATTTGGAGGCTAATTTAATATTCAAATAAGTAAGGATTTGAGTTCTAATAGGAAAAATATAATAAATGCTGTAAAAATAAGAACAAGACTCAATGACCCTTTACTCACAGATTGTTGAGTATTTAGTGATAGACTCCCACAAAAAGAGAAGATATTAGTTGAAGGAACAAGATATTTGATTGAAAATTTTTGGCATGAAAACACAAGGGTCTCACCTAATGTAAAATATGTTTTTAAAATAAGAAAAGGTTCAAAAAATTGTTAGCCACATGCAAAACATTTCTTGGATATTACCCAAAAATAATTTTATAAAAAGTTTTTTGAAAAATATAATGAGAAATTGATAACTATCCAAAGGCCATTTTAGATGTGAAAGTCTTTCTATGATAAAGTACAAAAAAAAATGCACCATGTGTTGTTGTAGGATATATGTTTAATTTTTTTATGTGTTTTGATATTTGTCATCATATACATTGTCAATTACATACTTATGAGATTATGAAGGAATGTATGGTGGATCATCCACCTAAAACATTAAGGGAATTAATCCCAAGTCTTTTATGTCAAAAACCTAAGGGATATTTATTTATTTTTAAAATAATGTTTAGATGAAATATGCAACACATTTCGTGGTTTTTCTCATTTGAGAAGTTGTATACATGAATATATTTCACTAGAATTTGGAAAGAAATTAGTTATTTTTAATAAGTACAAATCTATAAAGTGTGAATTAAAATGTGGAAAAGAGTCATGAAGATATGAGTTGGTTATGACCCACGTTTTTATATTTTATTTCATATTTAAATTCAATAAGAATATTATCTACCAATATGTAAGACACACAAATCAATAAAAATGGTTAGATAATCACTTCAATATTTTTAAGGACAATTTCTCATTTGGGACCATTGTTTCAATTGTGGACATTGTTGAAAATAACACACTACAACCACAAAATGAGGTTCAATCACAATACTATAATTCAATTCAAGTTAGAATTTTTGTGCACTTTACATTCATAATGCACCTGATAGTATAGAGGATAATAGAAATATTTTAACCCAGTACCAATTTTATATGAATGATGATAAATTACATTATCTAGAGTTTGTCAAACATTTTTTAAAGATATTTTATAAAAATATTAATGAAATTTAAATCATGTTCATTGCACACTAAATTTGATTAGATAATTGTGAAAGATAATTTAATAAATCTTGAATGTTTTGCTACTTAAGTTGGATGCATAAGAAGATTAAGGTACAACATTATTAGAGATTTTTTAGGTTGATCATAGAAAAGAAGAACATGATGGTGCATGTGCATGTGTAAAAAGAGCCCTTTAAAAGAGAAAGGAAATTACAAGGATGGTACTAATTTTATTAATGTTGAAACTATTATGGATGGATATAAAGAAACATTTTCTCATGGATCAGATAAATATTATCATGTGTGAAGATTATTGTAGAAAATAGAGGAATAAAATATGGTAAGGTATGAATATTGCAATACAATACATGGATAAATTTATTTCCAATCAATATGAAGCTTGAATAATAGTTCATGGACAATTTATACCAGGCATATGGCATTATTTTATTCAGGTGGTATGGAATTTTATTGGAATGAATGCAAGTCAAAAGAATGGGTTGAAAAATGGTATTGCAAAACCCTAATGTGTATGGATACTATTGATTCATTCTAGTTTTTATACAATCATGAAATGAAATAAAAAAAATTAAATTTGACCATCTCAAATATTGTGCAACTAGGTACAATTTATTTAAAATGTAAATATACCCTTAAAAATAGTGATATTTTACATTTTTCCTACATGTCCTTAAAAATTGATTACACTTTAAATGTATGGAAAGTTTTCATAGTAATTTCACCTAATGATAATGATGAGGGAATATACTACTACTTTTCTTATTCTATAGATATGAAAACTAAATTAACAACAACTATCAGAAATGGAGAAGACCTAGTTTATCGTACTGGATCTTTGATGGTTATATGAACATGGCTTCATAAATACTTTCATAAAAATTAAATAAATTGTTATTTGAGGAATTTTAAATAGATAGGGTGATAATTCATTATTAATTTTTTTTTATTTATAAAAATATTTATTTGACCAAATTCCATGGGAAGCCTCATATAATATGTTTGTGTAAAGTTAGTTAATGATGCAGGAGCATCAAGCCAGAAGACACCATTTTTGAGTTATTATTAGTAGAGGTCAAAGTTGGTCAAATATTGGATGTCAATGTATGTGAAGATACCTTATAAGGTCCATTCATATCTTTAAGGTCATTTTGAGTCACTAAGAGTCCTAGGAGTGATTTTTGTGTGTCTTTGGAGTTCTCCCTCCAAAACCAAGAATTTAAAAATTTAAATATTGTCGTTAAGTCAAAAGTGACCAAAGTATGGTATAAGGTGGTTAAGTGAGAGCATGTTGTTGTAAAAGGGACAAGAAAAATTATGAAGTTTTTTTAAGGAACATAATTCTAAGACATCAAATTATAATTCATATTCTAGTCATGTACTCTCAAACCTCACGTTCAGTTAGTTATAGTAAAGAGGTTTGATGTAACTACCAAGGAACCAATGTTAAAGTTGGATGACAACAAGTTGTAATGAGTTGGGAGGAATAGAGGTGAGAGATAGAGAGAGAGAGTAGGAGAGGTGTGTGAAAGGGATCCAAGAGAGGAAAATAGGGTAACAATGAATGAAAAGGTGTAAACCTCTCAAAGTTGATAGAATCCATAGAGTCCATTTATAGAATATGATGTATTAAGTGTGGATAAAAATGCATAAATAAAAGTTTTCCATTATTTTAATTAATTATATTATGAGGTATTGTTACGATATTTTATTTTTATTTTAAAAGCCCTTCTAACCACCCCCCCCACACACACACACACACTTGTGTGTGTGAATGTGCACGCGCGCGCGTGCGTGCGTGTGTGTGTGTGTGTGTGTGTGTGTGTGTGTGTGTGTGTGTGTGTGTGTGTGTGTGTGTGTGTGTGTGTGTGTGTGTGTGTGTGTGTGTTGTAGGATAGAGACATGAATGCAGGGTGACAGTCATGTGAAAAAGGAATTTAGTTATATTTGGAGAATTTTTAATAAAAGAGTGAAGATTAGATGTTTACCCTGAGTCTATACTTGAAACATATAACCCCCTTATATTGTCATTGTGGCATTATAGAGTGAAAATTAATAGGAAACAACCTAGTCTTTAAGAATTATATGCATTTCATATCTAAGTTGGCAAAGTTACCAAACAAGGTTTTTTAATTGGTCTTAAGAGTTCCAAAGTCTTGAAAAAAATGTGGCTATTATTATGGAGTATATTGAGTTCCTTTGTGGGATCAAAACTGAAGTCAAAGGTTAAATAATAGCTTGTAACCATAAACGAAAATAATCCTGCCTATACCCTATTTCGAGTTAGCAATCATATTGCAAGGGAAGTGAGACTTATTTATTATCATTGTCAAGTATGACATTGAATGTATGGTTTCAATAGATGGTTTCACCAGTAAAGGAAGTTGTGAGGCTATTATAATATGTGTGAGAGACTTGAAATTGAACTAATGATTCATGTTGTTGTCACAAGCCTGTAGGTTTTTTTTGGGTGCATGGTCAAGTAGTGAGGAAAGATTTTTGTTACCAAAATGGGAATGATATTGAATATAATAGGTTATAAAGATGGATACAAGTCAAATGATGATAGTTGGAGTTTGTAAAAACCCTTATAAGATTCTTAAAACCCATTGGTTCATAAAATCTATTGACATAGTCCTAAATAAGACTCAAAAAATCTATATTTTGATGGTTAGAAGCATTGATAAGGAGATGTGAGATTTATCACCTATTTTAAAAGGTGTGTTATGTGAAAATATACTTGGGGAAGGTATCTATTCATTTTTAAACATTTAAAACTCAATAAATTGAATTGTTAACCTTTTGGCCTTTGTAGAAGACCCTCTAGGGTTTCAAAACCTAAAATGCTATAGAAAGAGTTTTAACCCTTAGAAATTAATTAAAATTTGTAATCTTGATCATATAAAACATGTTTAAATTTAATAAAGTTGTTTTGGTTTGGTTAAGGGCTATACTTTATGGATTCTAGGTCTTTGGGTGTGCTTAAGGGCTAATTAGGCCTAATTAAGTGGAGGCTTATAAAGGAAGTATGGTATAGGTATGGATTTAGGTCATGAAATTTGATTAAATACTTGTGTGGAGATATAGGGTGATCATAAATTGGGTTATATCTCCAAGAGAGTTGATATATTTCTCAAACCAAGAGGAAATACATAAACAAGGCTACAAGCCTAATGTGGTCTTTATGAGCTTGAGGTATGGAATGGAGTGGTGAGGGTGATTTAGAACCTGAAGAAGGTCAAGGTAGGTGTAATATTATCATATAATATCATCTATGAAAAATATTTACCTTCCTATTAACTACATCAAATTTTGATGCTTGAAAACTATGAAACATGCCTAGTGGAGAGCTAGTGAAAGAGTTAGTAAAAATAAAAACAAAAATGAATGTCATAGGTTGGAAAATGCATGTGAGTGACATGAAATATGTCAAATGACACCAATAAGTGAATCCAAGGTATACAAGAAATATGTAGAAATATAATAAGGCTATTAAGTCTAGTTGCCAAGACAAAGGTTGGGTTGGCGATGAGAACATCAAGACACACTATAGCATGTGAACGTGCTCAGTTAAGTTGAGAAATAGAAAATGAGGAGTTAGATATATTTTACAAAATTTATCTACATTATTTAATATTCACATGAATCAATCATTGAAACACTTAAAAATAGAGTTGATCTTAAAGGTATGTTGGATTCATTTGGTAAGGTTAGTATTCAATAGAAGTTACATTTTCAAATAGTGAACTATAGTTATTCGACTTGATGTAATTCAATTTATATTTATTTTTTAACTATGAATTAGTTTTTATTTCAAAACATTACTAACATATTTAAATTATATTAGTACTAATACTATATAAGCTTCCTCCTTCATGTGGCTGGTAACTAGGTAGAGAAGATTATCTTCTTGAAATAAATAGAAACATAAAAAATAATACATGTTGAGTAGATAAGTTTCTTCCTCTTTGTGGAGAGAATATAATAATCCTAGTGGTGCTGAAATCACTCCAAAATTAAACTATAAGATCTTGTGGTTCATCTCTAGCCCACATGTTTTGTTTGTAACACCTTCAAAATGTTCATTCCATTTCCCACATTAAAAATGAGATAATTATCTTAAGGGATGTGCCCAAACACATGTAAAATTTGAATTTAGGGTTTGATGAAGGTTTAATAAAGGTAATTTAAATGTCTATACATCCATATTGAAGGTTTAATAAAGGTCATTTACATGTCTATACATCCATATGGATGTGTCCACATAGATGTTTTGTTGATTGGGCTAACAAGTCAAAAGATAACCACTCTCATGACTGAAATTTTTGTCCCCAAAGAGATTTGGTCATGAAAAATATGTTGTCATTTCTTACTCATCATGAGTGGTGTAAAATAATTCATGGGGGTGATTATAGGATTCTCTTTTTAAACTATAAGATATGATAGTTTATCTCTACACCGCATAGTTTTCCTACAATAATTTTGCAAAGTTCATTATGTTTTTCCCTTAGGGATGAAAATATTAAGGTTTATGTATAACAACATGTAAATTTCAAATATAAGATCAAAAAGGGGAGGAAAAAGGCAATTATTTCATGTACACACCCATCTATACATGTTCATAAATATGATTTATTTATTAGCTATCCATCAAATGACATGCATGGTACTGATTGAATTTTGGTCCCTAAAGGGATATTTGATTACGAGATAAAATGTGTCACCATTTCTCCCTCATCTCTAGTGGGAGAGAATCCTCTAAGGAAAACATGTAGTAATTTACTATGCAACTGATGGATCTAATGGTTTGTCTCAACTCTCATGGTTCACCTATAGTGGTTGCATTATTTAGTTATATTTTTCCCCTTAGGGACAATAAGATTCTCTTAAGGGATTAGTCCATCCACATGAAAGTTTAAAATTTAAAAGATGATGGAGGGTGGATGAAGGCCATCGATGCATCTATAAGCCCATCCAAATGCATTTGAATAGATAGTTACATGATTAGGATAATGATTCAAAATATACACATACTATTGATCATGTTTTGGTCCCTAAAGAGAGATTTGACTACAAGAGAAAGCATGATTGAATTTATCCCTCATAACAAATCAGATATAATCCTATAAGAAGTGATCAGTAGTTTATCACATGAAACTATAAGGGATGATTATTCATCTCTACACCTCATAGCTCTCCTACAACACCTTCGCAAAGTTCATTCCATATTTTCCATTAGGGACAAGAAAATTATCTTAAGCGATGCATCCAGACATGTGAAAGTTTTAAATATGGGGCTCAATGGATGGTGGAAAAGGCCAATATTATGTATATAATCCCAACCAAATGTGTCCATGAAGAAAATTCATCGATTGAGCTAATAAGTCAAGAGATATGCATCCTAGTAATAAACTAATGGTCACTAAAGAGATATTTGGTTGTGAGATAAAGTTTTCCACCATTTATCACTCATCTTGATTGGCAGATAATTCTTTAGAGGTTTCTCAAAGAACTCACCCATGCAACTTTAGGTGTTGATAGTTTGTCTCTACCCCTCACAAGTTACTTGTAGCACCTTCACAAAGTTCATTCCATTTTCCCAATGGGACAAGAAGATTTTATTAAGGGATGCATATGATCACATGAAATTTTTGGCTTTATATCTTGACAAAGGGTGGATGAAGGATATTATTTAGGTTTTAAACCCATCTAAATGTATCTATAAATATGGTTCTTTGATTGGGATATCAAGTCAAGACATGCACGTCCTAGTGACAGATGTTTGGTCCCTAAAGTGACATTTAACTATGAAATAAAACATGTCATTATTTCTCTCTCATCTAGAATGGGAGAGAATCCTATATAGGGTGATTATAGGACTTGTCTGTGCAATTTTAGGAGCTAATAGTTCATCTCTATGCCTCATGGTTAGATCCTAAAATAATTTATGTTCCCTTTTTCCCCTTAGGGTTGAGAAGATTCCCTTAAGGGATACATCTGACCACGTGCAAGTTTTGATTTTGAGTCTAATAGAGGGTGGAGGAAGGAAATTCTTGTATTTAAACACCTGTATGGACATTTCTACAAATATTATTTGTTGATTGGGATAGTGAGTCAAGAGATAAACATCCTAATGATCAAATTCTTATCCCTAAAGTGACATTTATGTGAGAGAAAAAAAAAATGTTCTTTTTATCTCATCTCAAGTGGAATAGACTCATATCAAGGGTGATTATAGGACTCAACCATGTAACTATAGGAGTTGTCATTTCATCTCTATGCCTCATGATTTGACTATAATGGTTGTGAAAAGTCTATTTTGTTTTTCCCTTTAGAGACAACAAGATTTACTTTAGGGATGTGTCTATATGTATGAAAATTTTGAATCTTGGGCCCAACATAAGGTGTAATAACATCATATTTCATTTATATACCCATATATACATGTACTCAAGTATCGTTTATTAATTGGGCTTGCAAGTCAAAAGGTATGCATCCTACTGACCAAAGTTTTATCCCTAAAGCAATATTTAGATATATAGAAAGCATGTCGTTATTTATGCATCATACATAGTAGCGTAAAATACTCAAATGGGTTATCATAGGACTTTCCCATGTAATTTTTATAGATATCAATTCTTATCTATGCCTCATGGTTTGCTTGAAATGCCTACACAAAGTTTGTTTCATTTTTCCCCTTAGAAAAGGGAAGATTATTTTAGGGGATGTGTCTAGCCACATGTAAGTTTTGTCTCTAGGGCCTAATAAAGGGTATAATAAGTCCAATATTTCCTTTCTACACCCATTTAGATGTGTCTGTGAAAACATTTTATTGATTGTGATAACAACTCAATAGATACACATCATATTGACCAACTTTTGGCCCATAGAGTGAGATTTGTTTACAAGATAAAATATGATGTATCCTTAATTAAAATTGGAATATAATCCTATATCAGGTACTCCAATGTCTAACATATACAAAATTAGGAGTTGATGGTTCATCTCTATGCCTCACAGTTTTCTTCAAGCACCTGCACAAAATTCATTCCATTTTTTCCCTTACGGAAGAAGATATTCTCTTTAGGGATGTGTACAACCACTTGTAATTTCAAAATTTAAGGCATGATATATCATATATTAATACCATTCTTGTATTTTTATGCTCATCAAGACTTGTCATCAAATTCAGTTCATTGATTAGGCTAGAATATCAAGAGATACATGTCTTATTGACCAAATTTGTGTCCCTAAAGTAATATTTGGCTACGAGATAAAGTATGACATTATTTCCACCCATATTGAGTGGGAGATAATAATAAATGGGGTAATTATGTGACTCGCCCATGTAACTATAGGATCTAATAGTTCATCTCTACACCTCATAGTTCTCCAATAGTGCCTTCATAAACTTTGTTCCATTTATTCCTTTAGGGATGAGAATATTATTATTATGTATGCCTTTGGTCTCATGTAAGTTTCAACTTCATGCCTTTATAGATGGAATATGAAGGCCATTATTTTTTTATACGCCTATGTAGACATTTTTATAAAGATGGTTTGTCGATTAGGCTAGTGAGTCAAGATATATATGTCCTACTAATAAATTTTTAGTCCCTATAGTGAGATTAGGTTGTGATAGAAAACTTGTCACCTTTTCTCCCTCATCTTGAGTGGTAGTCAATAATTTAGGGGTTGTTAATATGACTTCCTTGTATAAATAAAGGATCTATTAATGAGTATCTATCTCACAATTATTATGCAACACTTGTGTAGAGTTTTTTCTATTTTTTCCCTTAGGGACAATAAAAATTATCTTCAGGAATGCATTTGGTTGCATAAAAATTTAAAACACAAGACCCAATTGATGGTGGATGATGGTGTAAAAAGGACATTCTTCCATTTATATGCCCATACAAATACATCTGTGAATATGGTTCATTGATTGGGCTAGTAATATAAATGACACATGTCCTAATGATAACTTTTGGTCCCTAAAGCGATATTTGGATGTAATAGAAAAAGTGTCACCATTTTTCCCTTATCATGAATAGAAGAGAATCCTATAAGAGGTAAATATAAGACTCGCACATGAAACTTTAGGTGTTTTTGGTTCATTTTTGTGGCTCACAATTTTCTTAGAACACCTACACAAGTTGGTTACAAAGAGAATCATATTTATTTTGGAAAGAGTTCCAACTATGGGAGAGCATGCTATCAAATAATTGACTTTAGATGAGATAAAGTGGGAAAGAGGGATAAAAATTCCTAAAATATTTATGTACATTGATGAAACCCACTCATGTCACTGAGTGTAATTTATTCTTCATAATCATTATAGTAGAAAATGAATGTGTGTGTGTGTGTAAGTGCGCGCGCGCGCGTGCACTCGATAGAGTTATTTTATTTCAATTATGTGTTATTTTATATGTGTGTGTCATTCATAAAATGATTTTAACATCCATAGAGGATTAAGGATGTAATTTTTTTAGCCCCTTAATTCTAATTTTCATCAATGACACTCATCACACACTCTAAAAATTTTACATCCTAAACAAGGTTATGAAATTTTATCAATAAGTGAAACTTTCTAAGCCCTATCAACATTGTAAATATTTTAATAATATCTTCACTTTCTTATCTATAATTATCTCACATAAAATTATCATTTATGTAATTTATCTAAATGGGCATAAGTTTAATTTATCTAAACCTCTTTTATTTCCCATTAGTAGCATTATTCATTCCACTATTTGTCACTCTACAACTAATCACCTTGTGTTTGGAAGGACACTACAATCACTAATTTTTTTTGACTCACCAACTAATTTTATTCTTACAAAACTTATTCTCACTATTCCTACTCATTTTTTTCTTGTATATTTCATTTAAATGGTATTTTAAAATTACAATGTCATACCAAGTGCTTGGTCCTTCATTTGTTAACTCATTTGCCTCTGAATCAAAGCAACATCCTATGTGCATAAAATATATATCTGTTAAACTTAAAAATAAAATCAAAGTCATAATTTTGTAAAGTTCTTTTATATATTTTTAACCCCCATAATCATCCTTACCAACTTAAGTATCATGCAATAAAAGAAATATGGTGCAATCATAGGATCTATTTTTATCAAGCTTAAAATCAAAAGGAAAATTATAGTTTTTATAAATGCTTAGATGTATATTTTATCCCAAAAAATATCATGTTTTAAATTACAACATATGGAATAATTTTTTTTTTATTAAATTCATTTGTATCTTAATTAACTACATTTTGATCTTATTGACTACATTATTATCTTAATTGCCTATATTTTGATCTTAATTTCCTACATTGTGATTGTGATTCATCTATATGGTTTTAATTCACATTCTAAATTTATTTGATTTTCAAGATACATGTCATGACAACTATCAAAAATAAATTATTGAGTTTATTGAAGTATGTTATATTAATATTTTTTTTTCTAGATATAGTTTCTTAACAACAATCATCAAACCTAAACATTAGTTATTCATTTATTGTCACAACCATAGTTGAAAACTTATTCATTTATGAATAATTTCAAGAAGGATCATTTATGTAACCAAAAAAAATAGTAATAACATAGAAGAAGTAAATATGTATACACAAAATATGACAATGTATGATTCACAAGGATATGGTAGATAGTATGTATGTGTATCAAAATTATGCCATAATGACATACAAAATGGGAAATATTAGGATACAATGTAGACCAAATACATTTAAAAAATGGTCCATATAGGCATAAAAAGTGAGCCATACTGGAATGCAAAATAAATTGTGCCTACAACTCCATCAACACAACAACTGGCTCTCCTTCTACTCAGTGCCTCCAAAATAAATTGTGACTCATTACTATAGATGTATAACTTGGGTTGTTGGATGTCTCATTTTGGGGGGAAACTTTTATCTCAAATTTTGAATGATCAAATGTCTATGAAACAACCTAAAAAAAAATGGTGGCACCTGAACAACATAAAAAATATAAAACTTAATGCATTTAAATTATATATGTAAAATGATAGATTTTTCAAGAACAAAAGTTTGAAACAAGTTGATTCTAGGTTGATCTCATGCCACCTAAAGGGCTACTTAGGGATGCATGACCTAAAATATATTAGTGATGGATAATCCCGTGTAACATACATATAGGGTTACATCTAGATACACATGAAAATATAAATATTACATAGAGTATCATTTATTGAAGTTAAAAAATGCAATTCTACTATGTGTTCTTACCAATCTGTATCATTGCAATAGGTGGTGTTGGGGAGATACTAGATATTTTGATGAGGCTACAACATCAGTCAAAAGTTAATGTGATCCATGTGGGGTACCCATAAAATCTCTCATAATATATTAAACCAAAAAATGAAAGAGGTCAATTATGAATCAATTAAAACTAGACCTATTTTAAGATAAATTTAAACTATTCATTCTACATAAATGGAGATATAAAAAGCAAGGAACTGTAATGATAATTGCTAATAGAAAGAAAGTGAAATATTAATAATGATAGGGAGTGATATATATATATATATATATATATAATGTAATGTTATCTCTCTTTTACTCCCTTTCTCTTCCTATATATCTATCTCTCATAAGAGGAGGGGAAGGTCAAGCTAGAAAACACATTCAAAATGTGGTGTATAAAAAAGTTCAAACAACATATATAATTGAAAATTTACTTTCCAAATATTGAGTGTATGGTACTACATTACTAATTGCAACCTCGCCAATAGAATCCAAACTTGGTGTGGTACCTGAAATATCAATCACGGTCTGTACAAATGACAAATCAAAGAAGTCAAATATTAATCAATTAAGTAAACATAAATTTAAATATAAACTTAATATTTATTTACATATAAAAAAAAATTATGATTAATTAAACATGTGTGAATACATATGGTGAATTAGATAAGCCCTGTATACATGGCTATGTGCTAACATGAGGTGGTAAAATAGTTGTAGATGTCATATACTTTTGAATGACAGTGTCCTAAGGTGCTAAAACAAATATAAATGGAATATATTGTTCTATAATAGTGTTTGGAGGTGTTGAAGCAATTGTATATGGCATATAATTTAGTGTGATAGTGACCTGATGCAATAAAGCAACTATGAATGTAATATGTTGTTGTGTGCTAGTGACCAAGTGTTCTAAAACAACTATAAATAAAACATATTGTTACATGCTAGTGTGATATATAAATGTGTCTAGTATCCATAGGTGTGCCTATTAAAGATGAACATGTAACCCCTGTATGTCTATCTTGAATAGGTGGTCCAATACACTTCCTCCTAGATAATGTGTAATGATGTACATGAACTATAGGATGCTTGAAAGCTATGCCACCATTTGAAGCATCAATAGTAGGAGTGACACTAATAAATGTGACACCACCTATACATTATGTATAAATCCTTATTGTATGAATTTCATTGTTAATTATAACCTCTATGAGACTATTAAATAGCTCAAGGGTATCCATCTGTGTACTAAAATAAAATATTTTAGAGATGTAACTATGTGTTATTATTATTGTGATTCTCTGTTGGTAGTTTTAGTGGTTTTTGTCTTGCTTGTAAATATGTATATCAAATTAGGACCTACCTCCCCTACCTTAGGAGTCCATGTCAAAAATAATTCACAATTTATTGTAGAAAAAACTCACAATAAATTTTTCTCAAAAAATATAATGGAACCTCATTATTATTACATGGAGGGTCATCAAACACTATCCACCACCTACCAAAAAACTTATTATTAATATCTACATGAACACACCAATCAATGATAATGTGTTCATAACTCATTGGTCGTGGTTTAGTGGTTTCATGCATAATAAAAATAACACATATTTCTTATTTTTTATATTTTTTTATTGTCCTCATATGACAGTTTATAATTTAAATAATTTTCATTTAATACCTCTCGTTGATGTAACATTGTATCAAGTTTGGAAGTGACATTTCCCAATTCATTGAAAATGGCTTCCAATGTATCAACAAGTGAATTACGTGCACTATGAATTTAGGAGTCATGCAAACTATTGATGATAATTTTCAATTGATTTTGATTCAAATTATATTGTTAATATAAATTCATCTTCTTATTCTTTGAAGTAAAAATGTTGAGGGTTTTCATCATGATTTTATCATGGATTTTCTTTATGCAATGGGTCCATTGAATCAAGTATCTAAATTTATAAAAAACATTTAAAGTAGGTAATTATAAATTTTCAGGAGATAAATACAATTTTAATTTCCACAGCCTCTTACATTAAGATTATTAATATAAATGCATCAAAAAATGCATCACAAACCCTAGGCATGTCATATAAGAAAAAATGGATATCTGGGACCATGATGCACATGTGAAATATTTATGGGGATGCAAGGAGACCAATAGCATGAAACCCTTTTTTTCTTCTTCCAAATCACAACCAACAAATTAAAATATAATTAAATGTGGGTTTGACAAGTTCAACTATGTTTTTAACTTTCAAGAAGGGTGTATGACCTTTAGGTTCAGGAATGACCCTTCCCTTATCCACTATGGTTTTTTTTTTTTTTTAAAGTCATATTCCCTTCGTATAATTTTTTTTTTCAAAAATGGCCCATTTTTTGTCTGCCATTTTTTTTTTCATATATCACTTTACTTATGTGACAAATTAACATCTCCCTTGTATGTGTCCCTTGGCCTTATTGTATGGCATTATGATTGTTAGTTTCGTATGTTTGTTGATCTTGATAAGTTTGATGACTTCCATGATCCATATCATGCAATAACTAATTCATAAGATACTAAATATACATTCAATTAATATGAGATTCATTAATACATTTCTAAAAGTATGGCCTTATGTGTTACATACATAATTAAAATGATATATATATCTTAATATGCTAACTTACTTTTCACATATGATACATTATTCAATGATTGCATCTTACTATGCATGTTCAAATCAGCATTTATTTTGATATGAAGTAATTTTATGATCAATTCATTCACCTAAAATGGGGGTGTTCCAATGGGTTTATCATGAATTAGATAAGCCTTTTCAAAAGAAAAAATCAGTTTTAAATACAAAATATAGTTTGAAAGTTTTGAAAATAGTTTAAAATTCAATCACTGTCAAAGAATTTAGGGGCATATGCCATACATATGTAATCACATTGAAATATAAAAGTACAAACTCATATAGTTTTGGGTGCTTGAAACATTTTCATACACAAGTTTTAAACATAATTTATAATTTGAATCTACATACAGCCACAAATTTTACAATTATCAATGAGGACATGATACAAATTCATGTCATGCTTTAAAATTACTTTATATATGTGAAAAATTTATGAGCATGGATTTTATCCATTTTATTTTGATCATGCATTTAAATACATAGTTAAAATTGAATTTATAAGCCATTTATAGTAGTTGATTCAATTAAAGTGCATAATACATAACTTATAGGTGCAGTACCCTCTATCATTATGTTTACAAATCAATTATGGATTTCAACCCATTTCACATCTTAAGGTTACAAATAACAATATAATAAAATGATGTTTCTATGCCCCTCAATGGGTTTTATTTTCTATATAAGTTCAATTCAATTTGGGGCCTGATCACCCTCAAATTCTCCATTAGTTTAACTAAATAACCAATCCTCTCCAAGTTCTTCATGGGAAGCACCAATTACCCAATGCTTTAATAAATCATCATCTTCAAAAAAAGTTACAAGATAAACATTAGTTTAACACATACATGTGTATTTCTTCATCTACTCTTTTCAATCCTTTCTAATTCAAGTTATATTTTAAATTTTTCAATTTCACATATGAGCATTAACTCCTTTTACATCACTGCATGACTTTCCATGGAACACCTTACATGATTTGGAGATTCTCCCAATTGAAAAGAGTGTTGTACATGCTAAGGTATATCTTTCCTTTACTCTATTAATTTAATTTATTCAAGAATACTTGATTATGTCAACTTTGGCCTTATTCCTCTTTAATTTATGTATGCATTTAATTTGGTCCTATTTGGCTACCTCACCATATTCTAAGCACCTATTGATACATATTTATTTTCTAAATTGTTAATTATCACTTACATAAATGTTCTAACTACTAAAAATACCACTAATCATCTATAAGGATAGATCAAGACCCAAAAATCACATGTTTTGTTAAAGGACAAAGACATTCAGTAGGCAATAATAGTGGTAAACATTATTTTCCCCTACATGAGTTTATGTACTTAAACCCTATGACGTGTAGTTTTTTTTTAAATTTGACCCCTCCCTTATAGTTTGTTCCTTACTTATATGATATGAAGCATGAATATTTCTCATTTTGGATTGTTGTAAAGGCACACTTAAGTCACCTATTCTACCACTTAGAAATCTCAATACAAAGGCAAACTTACACTATTGCACATTGAATAAAGCTTCCATATTCTTCCCAATTCAAATTTTAATCACCTAAAATAATAATCAATAAAATCTAAATCTTATTATACTCAAAACAAATCAAATCATGAGTAAGTGTCCAATCCATCTCTATATGCATCCATATAGTCAAAAGAATGCAATTGCATAAAGAACTATAAGTGGGAGAACTATGTGGACTTGAATTCCTTCTTTGGAGTGTTATATAGATAGGCAATGTTCAATGATCATGGCGATGATTGGGGTCAGTGAAACCCATTACACTTTACCTTTTTTTATTTACAAGTTCTCAATCATTGCAAAACCTATTAGGGTTCCAAAATTTGATAAGCCATTTATAAATATTATGCACAACTCTGAAGGTCAAATATACACATAAAAATATTATTTAAGCTATCACAAATGATCATGAATTGATTTGTTTATTTTTATCAAAAGAAAGGATCAAATAATTTAGAATTATTGATGTACATCTTGACATGAGCCAACAATCAAGGAAAGGGCTTCTTAATCCCTACCTCTCCTTAAAGGAGGGATATCCCACAAATAAAACACTTCCCCAAGGTCTAAATGTACAAGCCCTAGTATATTAGTCTTCATTAAGTTGGTTGATATGAACCATTCCATGTAAGGGCCCTATTTTCATGAGTTAAGCTATGGTTATCTTAGGCTAAGACATTCATATAAAGGCTATGTAATACACTTGGATATGCTTGTAGGGTTCAGTTTATAATAGAATTAAAACAACTAAGATTTATATAAGATAGAAAATTTTGATTTATTTACTTATTTACCACATTAATGGATGTAACAATGTTAAAATGATGATAAATCAAAGTAATAGTAACAATCAAGATAAACAATTAAATTTAGATTGCTCTTGATTCTAAATTAACTTAATTATAAAGAAAGTGTAAAAGATTAAGGATAAAGGGATAAAATGTCTCCAACAAACACAAATGAATCTAGAGCTATTTGACTAAATGAATCTAGTAAAACTAATATTTAGTTGAACTAGACCTAGAACAACTCCAACAAAAGATGGTACAAGAGTCTAGAAAGTTTGACTTGAGAAGAAAAGGCATAGCTACGATAAAAATTCACAAGAAAAGACTACATAATCTCAACAAACTTAAAATTATTAGGATTTTCCTTTTGATTAACAATATATTGGACTCATATAATCATTTAAACTCAAGAAACATCTTTGTAGAAATAAGATTAAAATAAGAGATAGGGGAAATTATCCTAAAAAGTAGTAAAGTGTAGGGAAATAAATCGACATAATATCTTAAATTTTAAAAATACCATCTCAAAGAAATGATCTCAAGGACTATATACATGAAGAAGGAAATCCCTTGCCTTGACTACCAACTCAAACCACCAATGGGGCAATTGAAAATATTCATTGATGATCAAAGAAGGTAGTTGAACAAGACTTGATTTTTAACAGAGATAGGGAGTGCCCATGATTAAATTAAGGCTCATGACAACCTTCTATGGTTTCCTAGCTGATTAGCTTGGGATCTATCATTCCATTTACCAAATTTCACCTATCAACTCCTCATTACTTTGGAGTTACCTCATGTATCTAGTTCATTAATGCGTAAGGAGTTTTCCCAACCTCCCTTTTGTTTTATATTTTGTTATACGATTCAAGGTTTTTGAAGAGGACATTCATCTAGCTTGATAGTTCAGAATGAGAGATTGGCACTACAAGATCAAAGGTAAGATCCAATCACTAATCCCTTGAAGAAGTGATAAGGTAATATTACTAAAATGATAAAATCACTAATAAAAAATATGTAAACAATATGTGAGAAATGAATGAAAGATTTAATATTAAGATAATAGATATTCAAATTAATCAAAATTTGATTTTAACATCATCCATTTCTATGATCACTTAGCATATTAACTTAGCCCAACCGTTACCTTTTTAAAAATAGAATAACATTATTATAAAGTCTACTTAGCCCACTAAATTTGAATAGTTAATCAACTAGCATCTTCTATGATCTTTTGATAATATTGATGTCTAGGACAACCATTGGATTTAAAGGTTTTAATCACAACTTGGCATGCCTTTATTTTCTTGAGAGTCTCAGGGCTCTATGATTGGTGATAGGTAGATGTCCATCAATTTAAGCTTAGTTAGAATGTTGACATCATTAAGATGTCATGTGGTAGCTCTTTGTCAAGACTGGTCTTTATTCTAGGCACCTAGATCGATGCCATGTAGTATCCCTTTAGGGCCTCCAGCCTTTGATTGGTCAATACAATCAATTTATCCCTTGAGGTCCCAAGTTATCAATACTTTTCCATGTGGTGGCATCTCTGGGCCTTAGGGTCTTGAGGCCTCAGAACCATTAGTCTATTAGGCCATTTTTTAATCTCTCTAAGTCTCTGATGTCTAATATTCTTGAGAAGTTACCATGTGGTAACTTCTTGGGACCCAAGACCTTGGGCCTTAGAAACATTAGGTTATTAGATTCATCGATCAATCCATTTGATGCCATACACTTTTGGGATCATGCCACATAAAATGATCTCATAGTCTTTAAAAAGACTTAAAAATATTTTTGATTCAAAACATTTAGAAATTCAGCCAAGGACTTAGAAGGGCCCTGATGACAAATGTGGAATGGATAGGGATAGCTAAATAATCAGTGCTCATGAGGAAATCAATAAAATAGAGGGGGCTAAGGCAAATAAGTTATAATTTGAAATGGGTCAACTTAACTTTGAAGTGATCAGGGGCTTAATTGATCTTAAGCTTGATGGGATCAACTTGGATAACTTAAGAGGTATTGACTCAAATAGCTCGACATGCCTTAGAAAGAATCAATTTTTCTTCAAGAGGTAAGTTATAAATGAGCAACTCAAAATATAAAATGAAATAAATTTAAACTTAGATCATGATTTTATTAATTTAATGGCCCTCTCTCAATAAAAATATCAGATAAGAAAGGTCACTTTTGACCATATTTAACAACAATCGAATTAGTCAATAAAAGGAGGACCCCCATTCTAGTTAAAAATGGGTTGTGTTGTATGAGAAACAATGAATGGAAAATCTTGCTTGGATATACTAATGATTATCTTGATAATTTATAACCTTAAGCTCGTATCTAAATACAAACATTAGCTATAAGTAACCTCCCAAAATAAATCCAAAACATCAAAGCACAAAATTCTAATCCAACACATGACATAATAAAATTCAATTCTACCTAAATACCATCAGTGTGTGATTTCATGTGATTGACTACACTATTCCAAAAAATATATAATAAATAAAAATTGCATAACTAATGGGCATTGCTAAAGGAGAAAAGATTTTGAAATTTGGATGGGGGGAATGGCATGGACATTACTTTGCTACCAACCAAGCATTTATAACCCTAATAGAATTAATTTTGGTCCCTTTATATAGCCTTGATCTACTACCAACCAGGCCAATAATATTGTGGTAAAAGTTACCAAGATCACCCTTTCAAGGTGAAAGTGTAGACTTTACATTTTAACTGAATTCTTTCAAAATGAGATTTTCCTTTGTCTTATCCATTTGATTTTGGGACCAAGCCATGGGTCATGTGATAATCAATAAGTTCACAATCAATTAAAACAAAACTAAAAAATTTAAAGTTGCATTTCACTTCATATTTTAGGTTATGCGCATTAGATGATCTTTAAAATAAGAAATGTAGCTTTTATAAATCCATATGTTTCATTATAAATCATAAGCATTAAATATTTTAAATATAAAAAGAAAATACAACATGTCATGCAGACAATTGAAGAATATTTTAAGTCTTCTTACTCTTAGGAATGCCTTTGATGTCACTCACAAACAAGCCACCATAAAACATTTCTTAGTCAAGTAGGAGAACCCTTAGGTTAAAATAGAAGGTTTAGCTAAAAAAAAGGACATGACAAAGTTGATCCAAGTGAAGAAAATTAAAAAAAACAAATAGTAAATAATATCGAACCTAAACTAAAATGAAGGACATGAAGGAAAAATAGAAAATAAAATATAACTTATTTACAGGTGCTCCCAAGCCAATCAATCCTAGAAGTAGTGATTGAGGAATTGTCCATTGACAGGCAATGGAAGATCTTCACCAATAATAAATATTAGGTAGAAAACATTATTGCTTATATTTTGGAGATATTGTAGGGACTAAGACACAAAACATCAAATTTTCTATGAAATCCCTTATTTTCTTGAGCCTTGTCCCATAAGAGGACCAGATCAACGATATTGAAGACCTTCACTTTGGTTCATTTAAAAAACAAATGTTTGAATACATTTTTATTCTTATTGAAATGTAGCAAAGTTTCATCTCATTTTCTTCTAATTGGATAAGGCTCAAGGGTGGGTTTCTATTGGATCATCAATTTCTAGGTAATATTTTGTGAATAATAAGGTGGGGATTTTCAAATTGGTTGGGAAGATAGGATCTTGGCCATATACCAAATATAAGTGAGAGGTCCCTTGATAAGATTTGATATTAGTTATTTTATACCATAAATTGAATTTAAGCACATTATACCAATTCCTTGGGTTTCATTTTAAGATTTTCCTATTTATATTTAATAATTTCTTGTTTGTTGATTCAACTAACCCATTGCCTTGTAGATAATAATTTGAATAAAATTTAAGGGTTACCTGATAATCATAATCCCAGTAATGTAATTTTAAATAGGATAAAGTGGGTTAATTATCACATACTAGCATTGTGAGCATACCAAACCTTATGGCAATGTGCTCCTATAATAATTGAACCACTATGTCGGTGGTGTAATTCTTGAATGGTTGAGCTTCATCCTAGAAAGTAAAATAATATGTTGGTATAAGTATGAACTTGTGGCCTATGGAATAATTAGCATTAATGGATCCCATGAAATCCAATTCCCATTTTATAAATGGTCAAGTTTCAATGACTAGTAATGGTGGCATAGTTGGGCTGCGTTCATGGTGTGCAACACCTTGGCAAGTGTGGAAACTCAGAACATGTAGATATGCATCCTTAAAAATAAGTGGCCAATCACAACCTTCCCATAATATTGTATGAGTTATAGTACTTCCTAAACCATGCTGAATCCCATGGAAATCTATAAGTACCTTAGTTACTTTTTATTTATTTAGGCATCTCAAATATATGCCTTCATGGTTTATTCTATAGAGAGTGACATATTTGATCATGAAATTACTAATTATTAGGTGTAGTACTCTTCATTGTGTGGAATTAAGGTGCCTATGCCACTCTTTATTAATCAATTAGCCAATAACATCTATGTACTAGTCATCATTTATGATGTCCTACACTGAGTATTATTGGAAAATGATTTAGGGATCCACTTTATTGATGGTCTTGAAAAGTCCCTAACCTCTCAATTTTTTCATTGATTACATCTTTAGTTCAAAATCCTAGAGTATGGTCCTCCATTTACCATACCTCTCCCCCAATTCATTTTACTTTAATAGGGCCTTCACAATTAGATTAGGTACTATAAAAAATACTTTATTTCAAAGAATGTAATGTCTAAACCTTTTAATATCCTTGACTAAAGTAAAGGCATGTTTATTAATCATAGAATATCCAAGTTTAATATTTCTATTTATTTTTATCATGAAGGATGTTGACTTTTCATCTCTTACTTCTTTGTTATGAGTCAACATAGTAGCAACAAAATGCTCTGAGGTAAATGAATACAAGTAAAATGGTTGTGTGTAATCTAGACTGATGAGTACTAGTGTGTCTATAATTAGAAATTTGATCTAGTTTAAAGTTGTTTGTACCTTATTATTCCAACTAATTTTATCATCCTTATTCAACATGATATTGAGTGGCTAATTATCTTAGCAAATCTTGAGATAAACTTCCTTATGAAGTTGGTCTTAACAAATAATGACTTTAGCACATTCTTAGTGCTAATCTATGGGATTTTTAAGATCACATAAATTTTTTCTAGGTCTATGGATATGTCCCTTTCAAAAATAATATGTCCTAACAGCTTTCCTTTGATTATCTCAAATATACATTTTCAGGATTTAGAGAAATCCCATGGTCTCTACATCTTTGTAACACTTTTCTCAAGTCTTTCACATGATTTGTTTTTCTTTTGGAAAAGACTATTATATCATCCATGTACACAAATACGCACTTGCCCACAAGGTATTGGAATTCAACATCCATTTCTATTTGAAATTTGGCACCTATGTTTATCAAGCCAAAAAACATTCTATCATACGCAAAAGTGTCCCACATGGTAGTGAAATCTATCTTTATTTTATCCTTATAATTGAGTACCTCTTGGTTTTAGCCTAAATACTCATCAAAGAATGACATCATTTGGGTGCCATTCATAATCTTCAACACTTCATCCAATGAAGGCAAGGGGTAGCTATCCTTTTCTTAAACTTGTTTAATTTTATAAATCAACACACAATCTAATTTACCCAATATTTTACCTCACTAGCACTAGGTTTACAACCCATGTAGAGTGTCTCACTGGGAAGATGATTCTTACTACAAGATTTTTTTGTAATTCTTAAAAAAATAGGGGATCTAACAGTGGATCCAGGTCTTTATTTCTTCCAAAAGGGCTTGAATCTAAGCTTGAGGGGGATATTGTGTGTTAAGATAGAGGTGTTGAAGATCTTCATATTTTCATATCTCTATGCAATCATGTTTCTAAATTCCTTAAGATTTTTTGAAAAATTGTGTTTCTCTTTTGGGGTATAAGTGGTGCCTATAAGCACATTACTCACATTATTCACATTACCCAGGTTGCACTAATCATGTTGCATACCTTTCACAGGGGAAAGCCTATCTCTATTATTCTTTTAGTCTATGTTGAATAGTCTCTTATGAGAGACCCTTCCCTTAGGTATAATATTTGTTTTAAAATTCATAGTCTCATCTTCATCTAGTTTGAAGTCCTCTTGACCATCTTCATAAATAATTTGATCTATAAATACTTTAATATTGGTGATGAAGTCTAATATGTGTTGGTCATCATTAAATACTTGGAAGTTGTTAATATTATCTAGAACTAAAGGATTAGAGACTAGCTCTTCTTATAATATTATAATTCATGAATGGGAAATAGAATCCAAGGTTCTCATAATAGTGTCTAATGCATTTTCTATATAGTTCTTCTATCTAGGAAATATTTTAATGCCAAAGGCATAAAAATATTCGATCAGGTTTTAGACTTTGTTGTGATATCTAGACAAGTGATTGTCATTACATGCATATTGTCTACTCACTTGTCTAACCAATAATTCAAAATAACCTAGCACTCTAATATTATTTAATTTATTTTTAAGGGTGAATAGGAATCCATGAGCTAATGTTTCATACTTAGCCACATTATTTGTACAATCAAACTATAGGTGGTACGTAACCTGATAATATTCTCCATTACATTGATAAATACAACTCTAGCTTCATACCATTTTTTAGAATTGGAACCATCAAATTACAATGTCCAAAAGTCTGATTTCACTATGTTAGGGTACATTATATTTCTAGGATAGGTGGATGTTTTTTTAAAGGGAAGCATTTTGGCAATGTTCACCTCTTGGTATACTTGATCATCTGTGATTACCTAATGGCCCTAACTTTTAGTCATATTTTAAGTGTAAGGGGCATGTATATGGGTATCCATGTTTACTTTTATATTCTTATAGGATTCTGAGATGAACTTTTCATCCCAACTAAGACTTCTCAACCTTGTGCTTTCATCTTTCAATGAGTAAATGCTAATTTTCTTTGTAGGACATGTTGATGGAGACTTTGTGGTCAATTCTCCCATGGGAAGGGAAAGGATATAAATATCCATTATTTTTGTTCCAAATTATGATTAGCTTTAAATTTCTTTACTTGTACTTAGATAATTAGGTCTCAAACTTTCACATGCCAGAGCCATATCAAGAAAAGACAACAACTCAGGAGCTACATAGAAATCCTCTTTGTCTAGTAGGTCCAATTCTTCCACTTTTAGACTTTATTATACACTAAGCATGTTGATAGAGAGGGTTATGTGGGGCCTTTATTATTTGTTCAAAAAATACACTCCCATTTTACATTCCTCATAAAGGATCTCTATTGTTTTATTTTACTCAATGATCATATGAGTGACCTTAGACTCTCATTCTATTTTCATTTGGTTGGGAAAACCATGCTATAGTAGCTACATGTGGTAGGAATTAGTTGCCATGTAACCATTCAATGTTCTTGACGAGTCTCATCTTAATATCATGTCAAAATCATTAGGAATATCCACCATTTAGATATCAATGAATTGTTGAATCCTTGGATCGAAGGCCAACTTCATGTGTATGTGGTTCAACTCACCCACCACCTTCACTTCTATCTTGTCTAGTTGGAAAACCTTTTAGCTCAACTTTATAATTATAAATCCCAATTATTTGTAGATAGTATATAACATAACATTACTAGAGGAACCTAAATCAACACATAATTATGTATGTTTTTACCAAATATATTGACTATCAAGATAAATGGAGGAGTCTCAATCTTCTATTTATAAATAGTAATGTGTACATGAAAAATATTAGCAAATCCTCTCCCCTTATTATCCTAAAATTATTTCAAAAGTAATACTCTTTGATTAAAAATTTGTAACAACTCAAACATAGTTATATTAGCTTTGGTTTTCTTAATATCCTTGATAATATCATAACTAGGTTTGGCACTTTTTTTTTGCTTGTTATCTAGAGTATACATAACATAATTCTTGGGCCAATAAAAAGTGAGACGTCCTTTCGATGGATGAGAATTATCACTCAAAATTACATCAGGTGGAACTTGGGTATTTTTTGGAGGACTAGAAGTGGTCAATGAATTGGCCGATTTTCTCCTCAATGGGTAAATGTTTCCTCTTTAGAATTACCCAAAGTCATAGACTTATTCTATGTTATCTTCTATTTCATTCTCATCCTCAAATTGAAATTTGTATGTTTCTAATACTAAAGTTATTCCTATATTCCTTCCATCTTGGTTTTAAATTTCATCAAGAGTAGGAAAATATTCTCCATCTCCTTTTAGAAGATGTTTGAGGTATCTATGAACTCTACATAGTTTGTATTTTGTTGGTCAGTTATTTTAATCACTTGACACCAAGTGTTCAAGACTAAATCAAATAGGTTTATAGGATTAGAATATGATTGTTGTTTTATTTTCCACTATTACAGGGTGTATTTTTAATATTGGGCTAAGTATTCCACTATGTATTAGGATGTGAGAAATTGAATTTTCTACCATAAGGTGGGTTATTTGCATTTTAGTTTGAATTGTGAGTTACCTGCTTAAGCAGATTGATCACATCACTAGAAATTATTTGAAACATCTATTTCAAATTACCCACTTTAGAGTCAGTGTTAGTACTAGGATGGCTCATTTCCTAGGGTTGAAGGTTGGTCATAGGTGTATTTTCATTTAAGAACATAGGTGTAGTCACAAGAGCATAATTATTGGCATTGTCAAAAAGTGTCTATGGACTTATGTAGGATGGGGGTGTTTGTTGGGGTAATGTGCAAGAAATGACTACCCGATCTCAATAAACTTCAAATTATCAAGATTTTTATTTTGATTAACAATATCTTAGACTCATACAATCATCTAAATGCAAGAGAAATATGTACAAAAATAAGAATAAAATAAGAGACGGGGAGAAATTATCATAGAAAGTAGTAAAATGTAGGGAAATAAATGGGAATAAAATCTCTAATTATAAAAAGACTAGCCTGAAGAAAGGTTCTATAAGGCTTATGTATACATGAGAATGGTGAGTCCTTCCCTTGACTACCAACTCAACCCACTAATGAGGAAGTTGTAAAGATTCATTGCTAATCGAAGAAGGTGGTTGGATGAGACTTGATTTTTGATAGAGATGGGGTGTGTCCATGCTTAAGTTAAGGCTCATGCCAATTTTATTTGATTAGTTGGCTTATTTCCTTTGCATCCATCATTCCATTTCCCAACTTTCACCTATTAACCCCTCATTACTTCAGAGCTACCCCAGTATCCACTTAGTTAATCTGGAAGGACTATTCCTAACCTCTATTTTTTCTTATAGTTGGTTATGCTATAGTTTTGGATTCAGGGCTTTTGATGAAGACATGCATCTAGATTGACATTTTTGATTGAGAGATTAGCTCTGCAAGATCAAATTTAAGATCTAGTCACAAATCCCTTGAATAAATGACAAGGTAATAATACTAAAATGATAAAATCACTAATAGAAAAGTAATTTCCAATATGTGAGAAACAAATGAAATATTTTACTATTAACATAATAGACACTCACATTAAGTAAATTTTTATTTGAACACTAGCCTTTCCCACAAGCACTCAACATATTAACTCATCCAAAGCATTCCCTTTATTAAAATGGAACAACATCATTATAAATTATACTTGGCCCATTGAAATTTCAACACTTAATCAACTAGAGCCTTCTACAATCTTTTGATTGTGTTGATGTCTAGGATGACCACCAAATTTAAGCTATTTAATCACCACTTGGCATGCCTTTATTATCTGATTATTATTAAGGCTATATGGTCTGGTGATAGTTCAAGCCATCAATTGAAGCCTGAGGGAATGTTGATGTCATTAGGGTGCCACATGGCATCCCTTCGTATAGACTGGTCTATGGTATGGGCACCCAGAGTGATTGCACATAGAATCTTGTCATGGCCTTTGGCCTTTGATTTGTCATTGCAATCAAACTAGCTCCCAAAGTCTCATGTTCTCATGAAGTCACCTTGTGGTGGCTTCTCTAGGTTTCAGGGCCTTGGAACCATTAGGCCATTGTTTAATCTTTATGAGTCTTTGAGGTCCTAGGTTATTGGGAAGTTGCCATGTGGTATCTTTTTATGGTCTCGGGCCATTAGATTCATCAGCCAATCCTTTTGAGGTCATTGGCTTTTAGAATTTTGCCATGTAGCATGATCTCGAAGTCCAAAGTCTTTAAAAAGACTTAGAAATATTTTTGACTTTGAACTTTTGGAAATTTGGCTAGGGATTTAGAAAGGCTCTAATTTCAACATGTGGAAGGTTGGAGAGAGCTAAAGACTTGGTGTTCATGAGGAAATAAATAAAAATGGGCAGGGAGGGGGGTGATGCAAAAAAGATAGAATTTGAATAAAGGTTGACTCAACTTCAAAGGGCTCAAGGGCTTAGTTGATCTCAAGCTTAGTCAGTTTGCCATGGATGATTTGGGAGGGCTCGACTCGGATAGATCAGCACGACTTAGAAATAATTTATTCTGCCTCAAGAGTCAAGATACAAATGAGCCACTCAAAATATAAAATGAAATAAACTAGAACTTAGCTCATGATTATTAATGCAACAACCCTCTCTCAAGCAAACTCTTAGACATGAAAGGTCTCTTTTGACCAGATTTAGCCATAATAGGATCAATCAAGAAAAGGAGGATCCCCATTCTAGTTGAAAATGGGGTGTGTTGTATGAGCAACAATAAAGGCTATAATGCCAATCGATCTTGTCTCAAGTTGGACAATCCTATCCTTCACCAATTTCAGTTTCAGCTTATGGTCACTTATAGATTCAATTCTTGTTTATCAACTTCAACCTTCTATCATTTTGAGATAATCAAATCTTTAAAAAAATAAACAAAGTTTTTTTATTTTATTCATAATTAACCTTCTTTATTTCTATTGTATTTTGTCAAATTCAATTTTTTACTTACATTCTACTTATCTTAAGTTGATTTACAATATTTTATTACATTCCATTCAATTAATCTAAATTAAACTTAAATCACATATTAATTAAAATTATGATAAAACAAACAAAACAAACGGTTGTTAACCAATCAAAATCAAATCCATGTGGTGCACAAAGTCCATGTGGTACACAAAGCCACTTATTGGAGAATAAAAAATATCAAATAGTTTAAGTGTAAAATGAGATGTGATACCTCCTTCTGATGTAAAGCATTGGATAAAAATAACACATCTGGAAGAAGGAGGTCGTTTAGATATTGTAATATGTAGAGTACAAAGAGATATAGTCTCTGAGCGTATGGTGTTGAAGTAGTGGATCAAGGATGAGATTTGAACGTATACCTTGTCGAACCTTATTTCTTCTATAATGGATAATTCCACAAATGTTATTAGTTTGATACCTGACCCAGTATAATCCCAAGTCCACGTCCCAAAAATCATGGATGTGATATCGAACCTTTCACATTTGAACAGAGACGTAGCCATTAGTTGACAAAGTACGACACATTCGAATGAAGACGTTGCATCTTTTTAGTCATGAACTTGTCAACGAACTTTTTTTTTTCCCCTCCGATCAGGGTGCTGCACATTTTTTGTAGTGTAATATTTTTTGAAAAACCCAAAAAATTATGACAACCAACCTAAAATAAATACAAACCCGCTTAGAATTTAAGTTCTCATATCAGTGGGATATTATTTAGGCGAGATGTTCAAAATTTGAAATTTTAATGGAATGTAGACACTATTAAAACAAACACATTTTACCATAGTTCCTTTTTAATATATAAAGGAACATACAATGGGTTCCTCGGGAAACTTATCCCTAAACAGTGCATAAGGATGTCAGGGTGTCCGCGAGAGACAGGCCATTTTCCTACCAATTTATGCAAAGCCACAAATCTAATCAATTAGTCAAGAGGCAGACTACTATTGTAAATTGTAAGAGGACACGTAACCCAATGCAAATTGAGTAGCAATAGGATAACTTAGTTTAATTTTAATTTCATTTGGATATTAATTTATGGTGAAGGCTAAGAATGGCCAATGGGTTTAAGTAAGGTAATGTATGAATCTAGTAAATAAATGGAATGTTAAATGAATTAAGAAAGTAAAAAAAAAGTAAATGAAATAAAATTATTAGATAAATTTAATGAGAAGTGGTTATTTTTATATTTTAAAGTAATAGATCTTTAAACCAATAAAATGTGTATTGTTTTACAAATTTTGAATGTATTGTTTAGATATGTGTTTTTTTACCTTTTTTTAAATTGATTGTTTGGAAGTAAGAATTAATGTTTTTAGAATTATCTATATGTGAAGACTTGAATTTGAGTGTTCTCTATTGACACTGAAGTGCCTCATGGATAAATAAAGCCAAACATATTTTATCCTCATATTTAATGAAGGTCTTCAACAATCCATGGAAATCTCTAAAAATACAATTGTATCATTAACAAATCTTATAATAAATATGGTATATAAATACAAAAAGTTCTTCACTTTTAAGTTGTAGAAAACATAATTTGCATAGATTTTTATCTTATGCGAAGACATGGTCAAATTTCATACAAATTTGATGAGGTAAAAGCTAAAGCTAAGCTAAAGGGATCCTTAAGCAGGGTGATAACATCTTCTTTCATGTACTCGGGAACTCAAATTTTTTCCTTATAGAACCACGAATAAAATTGGAAATAATCATTAATTTTTAGTTTTGAATTCTCTTTTGGATAAATCCATTTAAATTTCAAATAATATTTAATAATCATTTCATTAATAACTTTTTTGATTTATTGTTTAGTGCATTAACAAATATTAACAAAAAATCTAAGAGGAAGGAGTATTTCTATAGAAATATCCAACTTCTAGAGGAGATCCATAACTCTAGCATGCCAACAAAATTTGTCTCTTTATTTATTTAAGTTGCATAAAATATTGATTTGTAAACTACATATATCTATTCTAATGAAAGTAATAACATGGTGTGTATTAGAGCCCATGCAACATAATGATAATGTGGAAAACTAAAGACATAAAGGGAAGATATACCCTGAACTCTATAAGAATAATTGAGTGAGAAAGCATTCTTTTGGTTTGATATTATATGATAACATGAATATAAAAATATTTTCCATAAGTTTGAAATAATTTTTTAATTGAAAAGTGTTTATATTAAACCATTAAAAAGTACAGCTGATCATACAAGAAAAGGGTGGAGAAGTCACATCCAAATGTTAACCCGTGCCTAACGGCCATGAGAAAGTACAATGAAGCTAATAAATGATACCAACCAAAAAAGGCTAAAGGAAAGACATAATTAAGCTACCGCTACCGCCACGAATATAGAGGTGAGAAGAGGAGGTGGTGGGGGGCTATCTAGTTCTCCTCCCCAAAATCATTTTGTCTCAAGTATGAGCCTCAAACCTCACATCCATACTACAATATGTAAGTAACTAACATATGGAAAAGTTGAATCTTTATCTCAATATGTTAAAATTATAGATGAATATTTGTCTTTCCAAGGATGTCAAAATTGTATATCCTTTGTTAAGTCTTTCTTCTATTAGAGGTACAAGGCTAAAAGACAATCCACAAAAAATCACACCCTAATAGTTGTAAGAGTGCACCACCTCAACCCATTTTGCTTTTGTATGCCAAATTGATTGTAGATGTTACTTTCTTGGTTACATTGAATGCCATAATTTTTATCTTTGCAATATTTATTTCAATCCCATTTTTGTCACAAAAATTTCTCAACACATCAAGTTTATTTTGAAGACATGTAATTATTTGTGAAAGTAAAAAAAATATCATTTGAAAACAATAAAATACAAATATAAATCCCAATAAGACTACAACCATTCATAGCATCCACAATTTTGGAGATAAGATTCTCTAATTCATCAATATAGATCCCAAAGAGTTTAGGTGAGTGGACAACCTTATTTCACAACTTTGTTACTATGGATGTTATATGTATACAATTAGTATGTCCAAAAACTACTTCATATAAATTCATTACCAAAAAATATACTAAATTTGAAATATCCAAATCTTTAAGCCCTTGAATTAAAATATGTTTTGAGATTGTGTCAAAGGCCTAACAAGTACAAAATAACAATATACCTTATATGTTTTAGCCTTCTCTTCTTAAAAAAAAACAATAATAAAGTATATGTGATCACCTGTTCTATGATTCCTCCTAAATATTTATTAACCTTTAGCTTAAAGTCATTTTTTCGCTCCCCACTTGGAGATATAACCATCTAAATTTGTAGCAAAAAACTTAAGCAATTTATGCCCAATAATGATGGTAAAGTGCTTTCTTAGTTGAAGGCAATCTTTAGATTTTAAGATGGGATGAATAATATGAGATGTCCAAGTTAAGGGAAGACTGTGTAAAATAATAAAATTAAAAACATTAGAGATATGGAAATCAACAATTGGATTATATTTGAAGAATTCAATTTTTAAATTTTTCAAATCTTGAGTATTTTTAGATTTGAGTTAAAAGATGTCTTTGAGGACTATCTTCTCTATAAAAAAAAATGACAATGAAATGGTCTAGAATTCACTTGGATAGAAAGTTGATTGGGAGCATTGTAAAAAGAGGTGGCATATGTATACTATGTATGAGCATCAATAATAGTATAAATAATTTTTTTAGTAACAATAGTATACAAAAAGATTTAATATTTTATCAAATTTAGTGTAAGATTGAACCAAATTTGATGTATGATTGAATTTTATTTTTAGTAAACTGATAACCCTTTGAATCATAAGTTAAGGTTATTAACTTTTCTTTGACTATCTTCTTGCTATTTTTCACTACTTGAATCCATGAATTTGGACTCATAGATTCCACTTTGGCAATTAAACCGTTTTATTCTTCTTTACTCCTAGATTCCATTTTGGCAAATAAATCCTTTTATTCTTCTTTACTAGTCGCCAACATGCTAGCTCTTAATAATTGTTGTTGCCAGGAAATTTTAAGGTAAATGAGGATTTGATTTTTACCAGTAAAATGTTGATTTGATCAGACTTTAGAAATCACTTTATTTATTCCATGACTGTCCAAGATATTTCAAACACTTGTTGTTTGAGGGACTGAAATTGCTCATCTAAATATGATTTTCTATCGTTGGGAGAGCCGGCCATGTTATTTGTGATACATTCACATTAAGCACATCTACCTTTCTTTTATCCTCTTGCATTGGCAGTGCTATCATTGTATTTTTGGTTGAGGAGTTTTGTAAAATAGTTTGGCAGGGACACTTCCATTTGAAGGATTTGTGAAAGTTTTGGTTTTGTCAAACATCGCAATTCTCAAAACCAAGAAAACCTTTGCCTTCTAAAAATATATTGCTAAATCTAAACTATAACCGATTTTGTCCCCTACAAGTTTTGTTGTGTTGTTTTTATTTCCAAACCATACCCTGTTCTTTTAGCTTATCTGTTCCCTTTATGACAATGATTAGAAGGGCAAAGCAGAAGAATAGTTAGTGTAAGATTAAATACGTATCATCTGGGAACACATTTTATGTTTAATAATTATTGTGTTATTAATAATGGCTAAGACCACTTCATGATTCTATTTTTCATCTAAACATGTTTTAATATGATTATGCTAAAGGCGTTCTATTTGAGAAAGTATGCAAAGATTCGTCTCACATATTCCTTTGGAAACATAAAGTTTTTTTTTCCCGTCGTCTGGTGATACGTGTGGAGAGGCATTACCCAGTTTTTGTTTTTACATGGTCAATTCCACAGCTCTGCTGCTTATGCCTGCTTAGATGTTGACAGGTCAAGTATGGAGATCGATAAAAAATTTGATATGTGTTTTCATGGCAAGCATAAACACAGGATGTGACATTCTTATAAAATACCTTGCTAACTGGTCTCGACCCTCCATATTACTCCTCAGGCTAAAATGTGCATTAAACAAGTCATGCAGAATCTATTCCTACAATACCTTAGGCTTAACATGATCCAAAAAAAAAATTTCCTCCATATTGAGCATGCATAAATTATAAGCCTTAATGTTAAGCATATTGCACACAGCCGTAGCCGGGGCTGTCTTTTCCACATCCCCCAAAACTTGTAACAACCACAACTACTCTTGATGGATTACATTCTCTTCAGCTTTTCAGTGCCTACTGCCACATCAAGAAACCCAATATAATCTAAATTTAAATAAAAATAGATATATCTCATATCTCGTACTCATTTGTCATCAGTTAAGCACAACCCTGATTGTTATAATGAAAACCATAAAACCATTAATTTATCTAGCTGATGGACCGTGTGTTTGATGTTTTGTCTGCAGATTTTGATCCTTCTGAAAACCCTAGTTGCATATTTCACAGACATATGTATCGAATTCCATTATCATCTTGGGCGACAATGCCACTACCCATGCATAAGGATTTGCACATTCTAATAAGATTATCCACAATCAATATATGAAAGCATGTGTGGACTAACAAACAATTATTTTCAAAGATAACAAAATATTACTAGGGGTGCCTATAGAGCGACATTTTCTTTTGTTTATGGTCCTGGCAGACCAAATTGGACGACCAGATGAAGATTTCATGCTGGTGGGTATAAATTGCATATATAGACATGAGGCAGAAGCACCAAATGTGGTTATTCCTGTTAGTGTATTTAACCAGTTAGCTTTCACTTAATGTTTCTGTTACTTCAGTTAATACTGTCATTGTGCTTCAGTTGTACATGCAAATATGCAAGCATTGATAACTGGTCTTTTCACTATGATTAAGCCTAATTAAGTTTAGTGTAGGGAATGTTTAGTGGGAGTTAATATATTTGTCAAACTCCACTAACATTAATAACTTTTGGCTATATGTACACACTTTTTTTCATTCAATTAAAATGAACAATATTTTTTGTTGATACTTGTTTTAACTTAGAGATTTTGGTGAAATTCTACATGTTCTCAAAGAAGATCTGGGTTAACCAAAAATTTGGATTACGAAGAGGAGATTATGTTTTATTAACAGTTCAGGATTTAGAGATTTGGAGTTTGAATTTTCAGAAGTGCACTATTTGAAAGATAAAAACAGAAAATAAAACACAAAGATTGCTATAGCAATCATGGAACAAGATTTTTATTAATCTTCTTGAATCTTGAAAATCTTCTTGATCTTGTTTATCTTTCTCTTGTTCAAATTACAATACTGCCCCATGGGTCTATTAAATAGATTTGAAAAACTAACAATAATTAGAAAAAACAAACCAAAGACTAATTTTAGTGTTTACATGCAAACCACAACTCTAACAGTTTAACTAACTATTTGTTAACTGACTGATATTTAACTGATGCATGCATGAGGAGTGGAGAAATTAACTCCAGTCTCCAACACTCCCCCTTAATTTCTACCACAAACTATTTTAGCATTTACAATGACTAAATTTTGTCTACCATTCTTGCCACAACTGCTTTGCTAATGGCTGTCATTGATGGCATACATCTCTTCACTCATTCTGTCTACCAGCTTCAGCTAGGATGCTTTTCTTTTGTAGAATACACTTTCTCTCATGCGGAATACACCGCCTTGATATAGCCTAGATTGAGGCTACAAACAAATATAATTGCTCACTGAGCGTTCACTCAGTGTTTAAGACTAAGGAGTAACCTGTCGAAAGGCTATCAACGAACATGCTTATGTCCAACACTACAAGCTTCCTGCTTGCTTACCTTTCTTTCACCCGACGCGTAATTGCCCAGGTTTCCTCCTAGGACTCTGTTGGGTTCTTTCCATGTTGGTCTAGATTTGCCAACAATTGACCTGATCTTTAAACACTTTGACAACTTCACTCGCTGTTCAACACACACACTTTCATAGCTTCACTTTCACTGTGCAACTCGAGCTTTCACTTTCACTGTGCAACTCAAGCTTTCACTTTCACTGTACAATTGCTCAATGAGCATTGATTTCTAACAACTACGCTTTTCTTATTTTGAATGCTTAGCAGTTACTGTTGCTTCTCCCACAAATTGTCTATCTTAGTAGGCTCTTTCACTAACTGCATTCATTGGCGGCACTTCACCTTCCAAGGCCATAGTGTTAAGCTAGCTCTAAACCTTCTTTTGCATTGATCTACAGGGTCTAGAAATTTTTTGCAACCTCCCAAGATTCTCTCCATAGACTTTTCTCTTTCTAACCTGCACTCTGATACCAATTTGTCAGAATCAAGAGAGCATAGAGAACTTAAATAAATAAATAAGAACTGAACCCAACTGCTACAACAATCTCTTGAAAGAAAGATTTTATTGATTTTCAATTTTTCTTTCTTACAATGTGCACCCAAGGCGTCTTTAAATAGATTTGAAAGCTAACAATAATTAGAAAAAATAAACCAAAGACTAATTTTAGTCTTTACATGCAAACTGCAACTCTCACAATTTAACTAACTGATAGTTAACTGCTACATGCATGAGGAGTGGATAAATTAACTTCAGTCTCCGACACTCCACCTTAATTTCTACCACAAACTATTTCAACATTTACAATGCCTAAATTTTGTCTACCATTCTTGCCACAACTGCTTTGCTAATCGCATACATCTCTTCACTCATTCTATCTACCAGCTTCAGCTAGGATGTTTTTCTTTTGCAGAATACACTACCTCTCATGTGAAATACATCGCCTTGATATAGCCTAGATTGAGGCTACAAATAAATACAATTGCTCAATGAGCGTTCACTCAGCATTTAAGACTGAGAAGTAACCTGTCGAAAGGCTATCAACGGACATGCTTATGTCCAACACTGCAAGCTTCCTACTTGCTTACCTTTCTTTCACCCGACGTGTAATTGCTCAAGTTTCCTCCTAGGACTCTGTTGGGTTCTTTCCACGTTGGTCTAGATTTGCCAACGATCGACCTGATCTTCAGACACTTTGACAGCTTCACTCATTGTTCAACACACACTTTCACAGCTTCACTTTCACTGTGCAACTCAAGCTTTCAATTTCACTGTGCAACTTGAGCTTTCACTTTCATTGTATAATTGTTCAATGAGCGTTGATTTCTAACAGCTACGCTTTTCTTGTTTTAAACACTTAGTAGCTATGGTTGCTTCTCCCACAAACTACCTATCTCAGCAGGCTCTTTCACTGACTGCATTTATTGGCATCACTTCACCTTCCAAGGCTAGAGTGTTAAGTTGGCTCTAAACCTTCTTTTGCGTTGATCTACAGGATCTATAAATTTTTTGCAACCTCCCAAGATTCTCTCCATGGGCTTTTCTCTTTCTAACTTACGCTCTGATACCAATTTGAAAGATAAAAATAGAAAATAAAACACAGATTGCTACAACAATCATGGAACAAGATTTTTATTAATCTTCTTGAATCTTGCAGATCTTCTTGATCTTGCTTATCTTGCTCTTGTTCAAATTACAATACTACCCCATGGGTCTATTAAATAGATTTGAAAAACTAACAATAATTATAAAAAACAAACCAAAGACTAATTTTAGTCTTTACATGCAAACTGTAACTCTAACAGTTTAACTAACTATTTGTTAACTAACTGATAGTTAACTGTTGCATGCATGAGGAGTGGAGAAATTAACTCTAGTCTCCAACACTCCCCCTTAATTTCTACCACAAACTATTTCAGCATTTACAATGCCTAAATTTTGTCTACCATTCTTGCCACAGTTGCTTTGCTAATGGCTGCCATTGATGGCATACATCTCTTCAGTCACTCTGTCTACCAGCTTCAGCTAGGATGCTTTTCTTTTGCAGAATACACTTCCTCTCATGCGAAAAACACTGCCTTGATATAGCCTAGATTGAGGCTACAAACAAATACAATTGCTCAATGAGCGTTCACTCAGCGTTTAAGACTGAGGAGTACCTATCGAAAGGCTATCAACAGACATGCTTATGTCCAACACTGCAAGCTTCCTACTTGCTTACCTTTCTTTCACCCAATGCATAATTGCTCAGGTTTCCTCCTAGGACTCTGCTGGGTTCTTGCTATGTTGGTCTAGATTTGCCAATAATCGACCTAATCTTCAGACACTTTGATAGCTTCACTCGCTGTTCAACACACACACTTTCACAGCGTCACTTTCACTTTGCAACTCGAGCTTTCACTTTCACTGTGCAACTCGAGCTTTCACTTTCACTGTATAATTGCTCAATGAGCGTTGATTTCTAACAGCTACGCTTTTCTTGTTTTGAATGCTTAGCAGCTGCTACTACTTCTCCCACAAACTGCCTGTCTCAGCAGGGTCTTTCACTGACTGCATTCATTGGCAGCACTTCACCTTCCAAGGCCAGAGTGTTAAGCTGGCTCTAAACCTTCTTCTGCGTTGATCTACAGGGTCTAGAAATTTTCTGCAACCTCCCATGATTCTCTCCATGGGCTTTTCTCTTTCTACCCTGCGCTCTGATACCAATTTGAAAGATAAATATAGAAAATAAAACACACAGATTGCTACAGCAATCATGGAACAAGATTTTTATTAATCTTCTTGAATCTTGCAGATCTTCTTGATCTTGTTTATCTTGCTCTTGTTCAAATTACAATACTGCCCCATGGGTCTATTAAATAGATTTGAAAAACTATCAATAATTAGAAAAAACAAACCAAAGACTAATTTTAGTCTTTACATGCAAACTGCAACTTTAACAGTTTAACTAACTGTTTGTTAACTAACTGATAGTTAACTGCTGCATGCATGAGGAGTGGAGAAATTAACTCCAGTCTCCAACAGCACCTTGACTGCATTCCTCGGGCTATCTTTGGTATGGATCTGATTTGACGCTTCCCAGACCCCTCCACGTGATCTGCCAGCAGCCTGCCAAGCGCCGTTCAAGTACACTCCTAGCGCTATTGCCTTGCCCACGAACTGCTATTCGAGCCTGCTTAAGGGTCATCCATCAACCTCCCTCCGCTGGATCTAGTCGTCGGTCTTCCTCCAGGTGGCTGCAAGTGTTCCTTTCCTCCTCACGGCCCTGTTGTTCCGTTCAAGCTTCGTAGGGGGAAAATGCGTCTTGTGTGATCAATATTCTCTGGTTTGATATTATTGTGTTCTGCAAATTGGATTTGTGCAATCAGCATTTTGTTTGAGAGACTTGCATGGTGTGTACCTGTTATCTATGTCTGCCCTGTGAATCTGATTTTCTAGTCTGTGCATGCATCAATAGCGGCACCATTTGTGGTCTTAGCAGAGAACAAATTCACTTGGAGCGTATTGACGTCTCTGCATGCCATCGAATCCGAAGAAAGCTCTACGAGCACTCAACGGATTGATGTCTCTTCATGCTGTATACAACCGCCTATCCAAAGGCAACTCCACTAGCTGTGCATGATGATGGCGTACGGTTTGATTTTTTAGACTTGTGCATGCAAAAGTGGCTTCACGCCGTACAATCATCTCTTCTCCTTCTTAAAAGTCAACGCTAAATTGACTTCAAAGGAATTAAAAATTAAAGCATGTTTGTAAGTTTTATTTAAATAGCTTTTTATATTTTTAGTTAAAACCCCTTCAAAGAGTTTTTTAGAAAAGTACACTTAGGGGTGTGTTAACAATATATTTCTGACTTTTGTTTATGTGGGGAGGTTCTTGGTTTAGTGTCGATTCTAACGGGTGGTTACACAGTATATTTGGCATTTAATCTTATTTGTATTTTAACTTTTTGTGCAATTTGATTAAATGAACCATTAATGACGAAAAAATAATTTGCTATAACTTTTGATTGGTAACTCAGAATTGAGTACCACTTTTTTTCAAAGTGTATATTTTTTTGTCCTCTTTCTATTGGTCTACTTTGTTTTCTAAAATACATTCAAGTTATAAAGTGTCATATTCAAGGGGGGAGGGCAGGGCAGGGGCAGCGTATGGGCCATACTACTTTCTGCAGAATATTTCGTGTACTGATTGCTCTCACTATCTGGACTCAATTTCGGCTCAATCTGAAGTCCATCTCTAGAGAATGCACCATTGTTTACCCACTCTAGCACAGATTGCTCATTTGGATGCATTTTCGGTTGTGTTTGACGTCCCTTTCATGAGCATGCTTTAGGGGTTTATTGCAGAGTATATTATGTAGTTATGTAGTTTTGGTGTCTTTTCTCGATCATTTAGACCTCATTTGAGAGATTCTATGTGAGGAAAGTTGTTTCATCTCCAGTGATCCTTCTTGGGAAGGATAATTATGCTTCTTGACGTGCTTCCATAGAACATTTGCTCACATATATGAATCATATTCCATTTCTACATGGACAGATTCTTGCACCCACTGATCATGTTTGGTTCAATAAGTGGACTAATACTTGTGACAAGGTTTATACCACTCTTTTACTTCATGTTTCCATGGATCTTCATTGCAATGTGAAACATACAGAGTGTCCATGCACTATTTGGAGCATACTACAGAGTCTTTTCGGTGATCCTACAGAGATTTATGTCACACCTCCTCCTCAGCTTCCTATTGTCTCTTTTGAGACTATTGTGCTTCCTCCTCATGCTTTTATTTCTTGTGATGATACATCTATGGTGGATAGTGTTTTTCCTTGTGTCGAGCCCCCACTACAAGATTGGATTTTGCTAGACCTTAGTTGTCCTATTATAGATTCTACAACCGTTCTTGTGTAAATTATTGCTCTTTCAGAGCCTTCACAGACTTGCATTTTGGAGGACTTTACTAATTTTAGTGAGAGTATACATATTATGAACATCAACGACTCATCTCTGCCTGTGGACATTCTTTCTTCAGTTTGTGAGTCATGCTCCACTCTTCACATAGACATTCCTTTAGTGAATGTTCCATGTCTATCTTCTTTGGCTTTTCTCTCTCCTTCATTGTCTACTTCATTACCATCTTCTACAGTTAGTCCTGTGATATCTAATCAAACTTTGGCACATTCAAGCATTAGCAAGGAGACGTTTGAGCATTTTTTAGAGATCTACATCATGATTCTTATATACACTCCACTTGAGTGGGAATTCAATAGTTTGACAGCTCATGGTTTCTTTCTTCTGAAAGGAAGAGACAATATTTGTTGTAGAGGGACCTACTACAAAATTCATCATGTGACATTCTGTGCATACATTCTCTCTTTTTTTTGTGGATGCACACATCCTTCATATTTTGTAGGATATAGGGATCATCGCTATGTACTTGGGTACCTCATCAGGGCTCAATGTCGGGACCCAATTTTACAGCGCACCTAAACTATGCTTGCTTAAGGGGGGTGTTGGAGTGGGCTTTCTAGTCCATACTTCTTTTCTTTGTCTGTCTTTTGTGGAGGAGTTTTTTCCCACTAGGTTTTCTCCTTTTGCTCCACTTAATGAAAGTTATATTGTATATGGGTACCTCATTAGGCCTTGTTACTGGGACCCATCTTTTCTTTTTTGCCCACCTAAGCTATGCTTTTGGCTATATGTACACACTTATTTTCATTCAATTAAAGCGAACAATATTCTTTGTTGATACATGTTTTAACCCAGAGATTTTGGTGAAATTCTACAATTCTTGGTGAGGGAAACACCGTCATATTACAAAAAGTAGAAGCCACCCCGAGAGAGGACCTTACAAGCCAACACACATACTATCTAGTAATGAAGATTATGGTTCACAATTGTTTGAAATCTCTTTCAATATCTATAATTTTCATAGTTGATTGAAGCTGCACAATTCCAAAAAATCATCACACCCAAACAAAACCCAATAAAATATAACCTAAGAAATATTGCACACAAAATAGGATTACTAAGAATATAAAATGATAAAAAATTAAAATAACCAAGCTGGAACAAAATCACAGATGCTTTAACAAGAATTAAATTTTAAAGATCTGAATGAAATGAAATCTAGGGGGTTTAATGTTAATAAACCCTACTGCAATGTTACCGTAATGCCCACTTCTCATCAATCTGGTACTTGATGTGGAAGAGAGATAAACCATATGTGTTGATATTGAGTATAAGGCCACCATCTAGACCTACGACTAGCAACCTCAACAAATGATTGATATGTGGAAGACTAAAACATTCCAAAGCTGAACTTACCCAATTATTATTATTATTATTATTATTATTATTATTATTATTATTATTATTATTATTATTATTATTATTATTATTATTATTATTATTATTATTATTATATCGCATGTAATATTAATATATAATAGTATTAATATTACATCCATTCATGACATGGTTTCATGTCAATTTTTTGTTCAAATTATATTTGAGACAAATAACAACAATATGAAATGATGCATGTTGAGATGAATAGTGATGGTGAGGGATGATGTTAAGGTATTTCTAATGATATTGTGCGTCAAGGGGCCAATATTGAACACCAGACCCATATTTAGATCAATTGTTGCATATACATGACTTGTACCCATTGCAAAGGGGTACACAACCTGTAGGGTGGTAGGTTCTTTGATTATATTTTTTCTATTGTCAAGGATTGAAGAGGATGACATGAGGTTGACTTGATTAGGTGAAGCCTCCACATCCGATGTGTGACTCAAATCAGCATTGTAATATTGTTGATATGGAGAGAAGACATTGAGGTTCCAACATCTATATTGTAACTTATCTTCATCTATGCTTTCAATATATAGATACCCAGAGAAATGACATTATAGTTAAGAACATATAGAAACACCATACTCATGCCCATGGAATAAAGCACAAGGTCATGTAGAACTTGCAAGTGGTGAAAATTTTCAAAGTGGGCAAAAACATATGTGAGATAATTCATCTACAAATCTGTAATATGCCTTCCTACAAAAAATTCATACTTGACACATGTTTACCAAGACAAACTTTTTATGTTAAACCGTCTGGCAGGAGACTACTCAACTATTTCAAAATTGTACCCACTTCAACCCGACACCCTCCTAGACCAATTTGATGACAAGGACATATTATAATAAATTATATATAATATTACATATATCAATACCATATTATTATAATATTATATAGATATTATGTATATCTATATATATTATATAATTAATATTTAATATATATATAAAAAAATTCCACACGATGCATTCTATTTATAAAAATAAAAACTTTTAGTTTTAATATAATGTAATATAATTTATTAAAATATATATCAAAATATGCTCAAATATAATATTAAAATGTATTAAACTACATATTATATAATCTAATATTAAAATATATAAAAAATTACTATAATATTATTTAAAATATATATTAAAAAATATATTGTATAATATAATACTTATATTCTAATATATAATATTATAATATACCAAAATACGGTTTTGATTATGCTTTGACGGATGTCCATAACATATTCCTAGAGTTAAATTTTATAGCAGAAAGAATGATGGCACATATGATCCTTAATTATACCATAGTTTCTATGTGATTTATTTTACATTAGTTATGCCTCTCATTTTAATCAAGAATTTAACCTAATTTCTAAAATTATGACATCTCAACAACTACATCACGAAGAAAATATGATAGTCTCCCCTTTGTGAGTTAGGCATCCAAGCAACTAGTGGTGGAAGAGTTGTTGCACTCATCATCATCAATGTATCTCTTAGGAGATTTTTCCAAATGAGGAGGCGACAATATGCTGGGCATTATCTGCTTTAGCATTGTGCATCTATTGATTATTTCATTATTTCATTACTTAGCTTTTCCTTAGACTTTAATACATGTCAGGCTAATCAACTCCACAAGTGTTGTGCAAGCAGCTCAATAGTTATTTATGGTAGGACATTCAAACAATTAACCTATTTCTATGAAGCCATTAAAATTCTTAGTACAGAGATATATAATTCATCTTTCTTTTGCATTTATAAATAAAATTAGTATACTTGAAAATAATAATAAATAATAGTTTTTATAAAATAAAATATATATAATATTATTATAATATAATTAAATGTTACAAATTAATATTATATTATATCAATAATATTAATACATTCTATTATATTATTAATATTAAAATATACATTAAACAAAAATATATTACAATAATATCCATTAATATTATAATATTTTATTATACTATTATTCTAATATATATTAGATTATTATCATATATCTTTAAATTATATATAATATTATATTGAATTTTTAGTTTGAGAGTGATAGTATATTTAATTAACCATTTTTTATTGTCAACGATTGATGAGGACTTTGTGATAGAAGTTATTTGATATAGGAATAAGTGTGATTGGTGAAATATTTCAAAGTGAGATGGATGAAGACAATGAGAGATAATGATAGGATACTTCATATAATATCGTACACCAAAATGGTCATATCATACACATGCCCGGACTTCAAGACTATTGTTGAATTTACATATCCTACACCCATTACAAAAAGATTGGAGGCAATACATAGAGATTATGAATTCTATCTTATTTCTTTCGTCGCAATTGAAATGAATATTAAATTTTTTGCAAAATGCATACCACATAAATACATAAATGAACATCACTCATGACACAACATAAATACAAGAGTCACCAGTTAAAATAAAAGGCAGCCGATTGTTGATTGTTCCCAAATGACAGAGAGTAGAATTGGCATGTTTAATTATCATGTAATAGGGGGTGCTCACATTATATTAAGCGAAGTGCACGATGGTTGCAACTCTAAACATACCATTGCTGCTGAATGGAAGGCCGGGCATGAGATTGGAGGGGTTGGCGTTTGCAAGGCCAGCGATGTTGATGAAGAGGATGACGAGGGTGTTCACAACGGAGGCTATCCAATTTAGATACAAAGTTATTCACGTGCTTACAATGGTAGCCGAGAAGGCTAACAGGACCAACAAGGCTATGATTTTTCCTTGGCTCGCCAAATAACCGCTACACAAAAAATCTATACGGTTTACCTTCATAGTACACTAATGCGGTCTCCCATGCCTAGCAGAATCTATAAAAATTATATGTTTATATATATATATATATATATATATATATATATATATATATATATATATATTTATTATATAACATAATAGTATATTGCATATATTTTATAAATATATAACATATAAATTCTTTAAATATATAATAAATTAATTATTAAATAACGTAATAGTATCTTGCATATATTTTATAAATATAACACACACACATATATATATAATTATTTTTTAATATATAAAAATATAATAATATATATGATATAATAACTAATATTTAAACCTCACTCAAAATCCATAATTATTAACTTGTTAGTTTTTCTTACCATTATCTCTCAATTCACTTTGAAATGTTTCATTGATGTTTATTTTATAAAAATGTATTTGGATGTCAAAATCAATTCGTGTAAAGTAATTGTACGGATAGATCGATTAGGATTTGAATCACCATACAATGCCTTCATCTACAATGGATTGAATTCTTTGTGGAAAAATATAGCGTCTTTGCCCAATCTCTATGTCAAAACTTCAACTCCCTTGGTTTCGATCTAGGGACATCTATATTGGTTGGTTGAAGAGCCCAGCAAGTTACAATTGGGCCAATTGTGGGTGATCAGGGTTTTTTCTTGGTGACTAAAATAGATAAATTGTTTTCATTACAATAGCACTGTAAAAATCATAAGCAACCATGAATGATTTGGAATTTTAGGTTTGAGATTTGGATAAAAAATTAAAGTGGACATGGGTAGATAAAAACAATATCAAGATTGAAGTTGTGAACACTCTAGTTGTTTGTGATTTTTTCCTAGAACATTCATCAACGTGTTCAAATAAATTCTGATGTGGTTGATGAAAAATCAATTCCATATTGTACTTAGGTATGATATGAACTAATAATCATCAGCATTCCAATTCTAATTCTTCATGTAAAATGTGTCATCTAGATTTCATGTTAAATTGAATTTGTGTCCATTGGGATTTTAACAGACATTTAGGCATTTAGAAGATTTTATGGATTTAAGGCATCTATTAGATTTACATGGATTGCATCTATTATGATGAGGTACACAACTTGAAAGGTGTCAGGGTCTTCGATTAGGAAGAGGGCAAGCTTCTGGAAGAAATGTGTACTCAACCCAAATCACCTTCTCCAATTCTTAAAATCTGAAAGAGCAAGGTTCAAACATATAACAAAAAAAAATTGGAACCAACTCAGACACACAATTATTTCTTAATCCAAATATACTTGAAGCACATCAACTACAAAGATGGTTTGAGGAGAATGACCCAAAATTGCCATCCTCGTCACTAAGTAGGAGAACTACTAAACAAAAAACAATTGCATAAATACATAAATCAGGTGTTCTTGGGAAACTGAATACATTTATGTTAAATTCTACAGTCATTGACATAAAACTGACTAATTTATGCTATCATGCATGTGTATCTATCAAAAAATAGTATACAATGTACGAAGATATTAGTTCAAAAAGACAACAAAACTTGGCATTGTCAAAAGTGTAAGCTTAATGTACACAATTGTGAGTATAAGTATGCTTTGAAATTCATATTAGAAGACATGAATGGCACCATATGGACAATGGCATTTGATGATGTCATTATTGTAATCATGGATATTATAGCCCAAGGCTTATAGGAGCTATCAACATCCCCCGATGATACCTATAAGGTTGTCAAAAAAGTTCTCTTTTGCAAGTATCATTGTATTATGTCTACAAGATTAGAATTGTATAATGACAAACAACAAATGCACTTTACTTCAATAGGGTCAAGTAAAGATGAATCTACCCCACCAAATCCTTCTTTGTTTATTATAGACCTTATGTAATTTAATACATATATGCAATTACCCATATTTTTTCAATTATAATTTTGGATGGTTTTAACATGTAAACTTTGTATATATGATGTTTTTTTTTTTGGGTGCTACATTCGCCAAACTATAATATTCTCACTTATTTTTTCCACCCATTGATGAATATCACATTCAGATGTTGACATCAATAAATATAAGCTTGCAATGTTATTCTTTTCAAATATCTACTTTTATGCACCATTTATTATTCCCACCCTAAAATGTACATAAAATGTACAAGAACTATGTATTTAAATTATCTGCCATTATTACTATAGGTATGCATGCAAAAAACTCAATGTAAATAAGTAGTCTCGATTGTGTTATACAACCCAAAAGGATCAGATTAACTCATGTTGGTGCATTTAATAATATGTACATATAAAAAATACCAACTTTTAATGCACAATGTTGATATTACAAATGTCCATAGATGCTTCCGTGAGAGAGTGGAAACTCTACCCTCTAAACATGCATTCTTCACTTGCAATGAGTTATATCTAGGTATCCAAAAAAAAATTACAATGGAAACCACACTCATCAACATTGCATTGCTAAGATAAATAGTAGTCAATTTCATATTGCTAATAATGTGGACCCAGGGATACAACCTACAACTCTGTAAATCTTAACACAAGTAGAGGAAATTATTACTGCACAGGGGAACCTAATAATATAGGTAATACATGTGCTTGGTGGTAAATATAAATATAGTGGCCACACTATAAGCTTTCCTTAAGATATATCCTCCATTTTTGGGTAGCTACCTCATTGAGCTAAAAATATTAACATCCTTGTGTTGCGAAGAATTAGATTAGAAAACAAAACATATGATTGATTTGCTAGTAGATCACGGGTCATGGAGGCACTGATCTAAAAAATTTAAAATGATCCCCAATATGCAAATGTCTAGATAGAATAAAAAGCAATGGATGCCCTACCACTATAACCTATTGATGTCTCTTTTCTCCTTCTCGATAACACTATGAATATTGTGGTTACAAACATCAATGACACATAATTTGATAATATAGTAACTACACCTCATGGCCCTCACTATTATCAAATGTCAACTTTTGTTGAATCCCTTCCACATACACAAAGAGAGGTTGAGGAGATAAGGGACTATGTGAACAATTGTAGCAACTATAATGCAACTCTTGACAGGACCATCATCAACAAGTCTTCCATCAATGAGTACAACATCGAAGGCTTATTTTCTATGAATTTTCCTACTCTTTTCCCAATAGGTGTTTGCATGTACCAACAAACCCATAGTAAGAAATTTAAATTCAATGAGTATGATTTTCACATAATTAGGTATAAAGATAAATGTTTTGGAATCCATCCATGGTTTTGATATTTCTTGGTTAACCTAATGATGCACCATAAGACACAGGGAACATTTTTTGTCTTCTCTAACAAAAACCTTGATGATAACTTCCAAAATATAATTTTTGAGCTATGTGGGCACCTAGCATAAATATAAGATTCAATCATTTCATATTAACTTATGTATTATGGGTCTTGTCTTAGAATCACATGTTCATTTTAGTCTAAATTAAAGAATGAATCAATAAATATGATGATGCAAATGGCATCACCGATACCATTCTTCCCCTAAGTACAATAGACACTAGGTGGCCATATCTACATAGAGTAAGGACAACACCACCAACATCCCACCTAAAAAATAATTCATACTATAGAGATCAAAGCATAATTACAAATTCACATCTCACTTCTTCATATATTGATAAAAAAAAATTAGTTTTCCATGAATAATTTTTACATAAGCATCTCCACAAAAAATACTATTGGTATAGGTAATCGTACTTATAATTTGTTTTTAAACACTCAATAAGTACTGAAAATTCCTATAAAACCATTATTAACATCTTAGTGGTTTCTTTGCAGGTATAAATGGAAACATAGAGGCTCCACACACATCCATGGATTTATATGGTTAGAAAATGCACCTAACATGGACACATTGGACTAAAACAATCTAGTTCAAATGATTATGCAAAGAAATTATTTAAACTCCATGTAACTACATGGAATCTATGCACCATTTAATAATTATATACTAGAATGAATTATTTTGATCTTGATGATCTGTGCTTTTTCACCACCAATTATATTTTTTACCGATCTTACTAAATATTATGAGGAAATTTTGAATCAACTATAGTTCCAAACCAAGTGCAATGAATCAATATGTTTACACAAAAAGGCACTAATTTCCAATCCAAGTATAAAGTTGCATGGTCAATACAACTAACCTCAACCATGTTTATCAATGATGAAGGACATCAAAATTATATCCCAGCATAGAATGATGAGAAAGTCAACATCCACAATACATGCATGATCCCAATATGGCATGTAAACATAGATTTCCAACTAGTTATTTGTCACCATGCTATGCTAAAATATATAACAAAGTATGTAGCTAAGGATGAAAACAAATCTAAAAGCTACCACCATATGCTAACTAGAATATCATCTACTTTTGTAATAGAAAACCTGACAATAAGTGCATACAACAAGTTTTTATCTAAAATGATTATTTATCAAGACATAGGTCCATAAAAAACATTCCACATATTGTAAAAGCTACCTTTAATTGTTTGTAGTCAAATATTTGTTACCCTATCTGTTTGAAAATTAACCTTCAAGAAGGTCTTGTGTAGCATACCAATAGAGGAAAATTTTCCACCTTTCATTCATGCATATGTATCTCACCTGGCATTCTCAAAATCCATCCCACTTATTGAAGTAACATGGATTTGGTATTATAGAAGTAGGATAAAAAATAATGAATGGAGATAAAAAGCTACTCAGGATATTATTCAAATATTTCCTTGATTCTCTTCAAAACCCCTAATTGATTCCCCTTCATTTGATCTTTTTTGATATTTAGATATATTTCCTTTCAAACCATTTTGGAATTTTACTATAGACATTGGCTATAATAGGGAACAATTAGTCACAAACTAGGAGTAATTCAAAGACTCTTATGATCTATGGCATATTGAATGAAAATGTTTAGACGCTGAAGTCACCATTGAATCCACCAGTGATGGCACTGAAAGTGATAGGGATATAGGAACTACGAATAGGGAAATGAGTGAGTGGGAAGTCCTATCATGAATGAACCCCTCAAGGAACAATGACATATATGACATTATAATGCTTGGAAATCATGACTTTGACCAAAAACACAATTGGACTCATTCTAATGTAACACTAAGCCTACACACATCTACATAAAAAATTATAGATTGGAAATGCACATTTTCAATAGACATAGATAATGGTTCCCAAAATGACCCATGAATGCATCGGCTCTTAGCTATGTATTAACATGAATTCAACATAATTAAGAATCATGCCCAAAAAATGATAGTATCCATCCCCCTTAGCATGATTGTATAGGGAACCATAGGAACAGTTAAATCATTCTTTATAATCAACATCAAACACTACTTGGGTTTGGTTGGAACTATAGGTAAATCTCCCCTACTTCTATTAGCTCCATCTAATGTTGCATAATTTAACATCAATGCATCAATGATACATTTAACCCTCCAATTTCCTATCTAAGAAATGCAACCACTTGATGGGCATGAATTAAGAACTTTTCAAGAGGAAATGAGATACATTGAATATGTAATCATAGATGAAATGATCTTTATAGGCCCAAATATGTTTGTTAATATAAATAGTCGATTGTGTGAAGCCTTTTCACACCATAATAACGAAAAAATTAGTGTTTGCTCAATGATACATGTTAGGGACTTAAGATAGCTCCCACTTGTAAATAACATTTCAATGTATGTAGTTAGGTCTTTTGGTCATGTGTTATGGCACATATTTGATATAGTTGTGACATTGGAAATAATTTTTTGTCAACAAGGATGCACAGAACAATAGCAAGAATTTAGAAATTTGCTATCAAATATTAGAAATACAAACCCAATAGAAAATGATTGGTCTACTCTAATGTCAAGGACATAATCATTCATATCTATATAAGAACAACATCTTTTTAAAGACTCAACCCACTTGTATGTAACTAACATATTGGAAATAATGCATAATAAAGAAATGTAAAGTCCTTAAATGCTACAGTTGTAATTTGTAAAGCTGAATATAGAAAAGCTACGAAGACATGTCACCAAAATGATAGTCAAGTTGAATGAAATGTACTTCTATTTAATGGATAGAAAATCATGCTAATAAAAAATCTATGGGTGAAAGTAGGATTGGTTAATGGAGAATTTGGAGAAATTCTTCACATTGTCTATAGTCTAGACTCAATTCCACCATCATTACCAATGTACATAGTTGTTGCATTCAAAAAATACTTTAGTCCACCATGGGATAGTAACAATCCTTTCCATATTCCAATTCCTCCTATTACTCAAGGTAATCATACACATATCTATCAAAATGTCATGGGGCCTAACCATACATAAATAATTGGGAATGACTCTGTAAAATGCAAAAGTTGATATTGACAACATAGATAGTCAAGTCTTGACCTTCACTACTATATTGAAAGTACACTCCCATAATGACATATATATCTCCCCTAATTTTACATTTGAACATCTTGAAAGAATGAAGGATCCTAAATATGTAAATGTAAAGAAATCAAATGAAAAAAGAATAAGAGAATTTTCTTTTCTATTTCATTTTTATTAGTTCTAAATGTAATATACTATTCTATAAATTTATCGAATGGAATTTTACACAAAAAGACTAGGATTATCTTCTTTTCTAAGATCTTCTATAGTTTTGTATAACCTATTTGGAAAAATACAATGTCTAAAAATGTAAATCATTTTATCATGATAAACTAATATTTTGTTTGCATATTGGGATATTGAAATGTGTCTACGTACAAACCTAGTGTTAAATACACTTGCAAGAACTAATGGATATGTTGGACTAATGCATGGGTGCCATATAGTGAAATTATAAAATCAAAATAAAGTGCTGGTGGTTTATGTAGTCATCATCATTCCCTAGCCATGAGTAGCCCCGTATTCAATGGATTAGATGGCCATTTCCAACCTACCCCACCAAGGCTCGACTTCAAACTATATGGTGCCATGTGTTCGTGACAATGTTTACAAATCCTTATAACATTATTTGTTCCCTTGAGGTAACTACTATTCTATTCAATAATAAACATTGTTTACAATCCATCCACAAGAAATATTTGAGTCAACCCTGGAATGTAAATGTAGTGGACACCAGATTTAATTCACCCCATCCTGTTTCAACTTAAGCATAACAAAAGATGGATGCGCTTCATCAAATGATGAAAAATAAAGGAAGAGGTAAAGCTCATAAATTTAGGATTGTTGATGACCTAATAAATGATAATAATATATTATTTTAGGTTGTAAAATATTCCTCCTCATCCTGTTCTTCCCATGTGATAGACAAAGAGAGAAATTTCAAGCTCACTGTGAAACAGAAAGTCTCCTCTTGACAAATCCTTGTGCCACGTTGTCTGAAGGAATGCACCACCTCATTTTCCATTTTCACATCTATTAAAAACATTAGAATAATGTTTTTAACATTGTCTACACAAAATAAAAAATGTGGTCAATAGTCATGACTTACTAGTAAAGTACAAGTATAGATTTATAAAAAAAAAAACAACTTTAGATTTGGGTAAGTACACAAAGTTGGGAGATAAAAAGGGGCCTACATATGGACATGATTTTCCTAAAATTTTAGAAATTTAAACTCCTGTAGATAATTTGAGATATCTACACTCAAAATTTGAAGATGGTGTAAGAACATTAAATGTAGCATTTCAAGTCTAGTTTTCAAAACACTATTTTTTTTAAATGGTTAAGTATAACTAGGTCAAACATCTAGAATTTGAAGAGGAACTCCTATTTTTTTAAGAAAAAGAGTAGATAGATGGCCATGCAATGTACCATTCTTAGCAATGTTTAATATTGTTTGAAACCCTTTGTTGAACATTTATATAATTTCCTCTAGTTTGTGACCTAAATATATATTTTTTGAATGAATACTTTTTTTATGAATGTTTCAAGTAAATATATCTTGAAAACTGACCAAAAAATGGATAGCCACCCATGCAGTGCACCTAACTACCTCAAAAAAAATTGAAATTCAATTTTTTTACTGTGTATAACTAAGCCTAGTTTGTGACCATATAAATTTGTTTTCACTTGGATCAATTAAAAAAAATTACATGAACATGTATAGGCATGCATGTTTTCAGGATTTAGTGGCCTAAAAAAGGTATCGTTAAAAATCAACATAGTTTGAAACTTTAAATTAGTCTAAACATTATAAAAAGTCATGTTTTTGGTAAGAAGAGAACATGCTTATCATGATGGTATTAATTTTTTGAATTTTTCCATTGAAATTCATAGTGTATTTGATTATCAAGGTTTAATTTTGTTGTTTTTATCAATAATCTCAGACTCGACTGTAGATTGATAGGTCCAAGCCTTTGCTTCAAGAATCCAAACCATTCTTGAGCCAAAAGGTTTGGTGTTTGAGTAGAAATTTAAATAGAATGATTGTGTTAATAATAAGATAATTTTATTAACCATGTTAGTAATGTGATCATGTTAGTTAATAACACAATCGCATTAATAATGTGATCACATTATATCTTCATAACAACCAAAAATGTAAATTTTATATTGAGCTCAAATTTTATATATTTTATTATATGTTCTTGAGCTCCATAATAGTGGTGTTATTTCATGTGATATGGTAAAGTTCCCTAACCTTGGATAGTGAATTAAGGTGTCGTGATATCACATTAGACTTCTAAAAATTTATGGGCATTTTAATATGTTGACTTGAATACTTATAGTTACTTGGTTTTAAGGTGTAACTCATTATACATTTTATGATATAATTTATTTGTTCACGAGATGTCATAAAATTTATTTTTAAACCTATAACCAAAACGTAGCCTTTGGAGTACCAATCTAGCTATGCATCTAAAGTAAATTGTGGTTATTTCGAGCACATTCAACCTAATTACATCATTATAAAATGTGATTTGGGGGTTGATTGGCTCCAATTTCATTGACTTGATTGAAGAAAAGAAACATTATTTATTTATATGAAAGTTTTACATGTATAAGATTGGTTTTGATCTCAATAAACTTGAAGTCATCATCTAAAGAATGCAAATGTTGATTAGTTCAGTTTTGGAGGTAATTAGGGTAAAATGAGTCACATGAACCTATTTTAAATCATATATGATGTGATTTGGAGTGAAACTAACCCTAATTTCATGTCATATATAATTACCAAAAAGTTGGTTCATTTAATTGAGGAGGCATTTGCGGCCAATTTGAACCCTTTCAAGAGCAAGATATGATTTAGGGTAAAATTAAGTTTAATTATATCATGAATTGAACCAATTAGTGAATTTGTATAATTAGGGGCATGATTTGGTTAAAATTAAGCCCTTAAACCAAATTTATGGCTCAATCAATTGTATAATTTATGCAAAATGTATGGCTTAACTAATCTTAATTTTATCAAAAATGCAAACATGAAGGCAATTATCATAAATATGTGAAAAATAGCTCAAATTTTCTTCAACTACCTTAGTGATTAGACCCTATATCTAATTTATTAAACCCTAATACCTATGCCATTTATCTTAAACCCTAAACCTTACGCCATTTACCTTAAATCTTAAGCCATAAGCCCTAAACCCCAAACCCTTTAAATTGTAGACCCTAAAACCTAAATTAAACAATTTATCCCCAGTTAACATCTTTTATATAGTAGGAATTAGGTTCACAAGGATCAACTTGGTCAAAATTGCAGCAATTATTATTATAATTGACTTAATTGGCTCAATTTGTGATTATGTAGGTGCCAATTGAGCCTAAAATCACATTATTTACTCACAAATCTAGGTTAAAGGATCTCATATTTACCCCAATTACCTTCATGATTGTACCTTATATAACCTAAAACATATACCCTAAACACTAATCCCTAAATCTCTTAATCCCTAAACTCTAAACCATAAATATGAACTCTTTAAACAATGAACCAATCATTTTATCCCAAATTAACATCATTTACTCAAAGAATTAAGTTCATAAGGCTCAATTTGGCCTAAATCACATGACTAATTGCCCCATTTGACTAATTCATTCAATCTACATGATGACACAGGGTATAAAGACAACCCAAAAACACATTCTATAGTCACAAATAGGTCTGAGTGATTCAAATTATCTTCAATCATTTTATTGATTGGACCATGTGTACCATAAACCCTAAACTTGACAGGTCTTAAACCCCAAGCCCTAAATCATGAACCATATAACCTATATTTTAAACCCTAAACCAATCAGTTTAACACTAATTAACATCATTTAGAGTAATAATTAAGTATACAAATTACTTAATTTGGCTTGAATTACATTACTCATTGTCCCAATTTATGATGATGTGGGGGCTAATTAAGCCCAAAACATAATGAAATGTATGTACACCCTAAACCATATATACATTAAACCCTAATCCCTAAACCCTAAACACTATACCCAAAATTGTAAACCATAAACTTCCCCTAATTACTAATCAATTTAGCCCCAATTAACATCATTTGTAGTAAGAATTAGGTTCACATGGCATAGAGTGATTATAAATTATACACACCACTAAACCTAAACCTTATTCCCTAATCCCTAAACCCAAAAACATAAATTATAATCCATATGCCCTAATTCCCTGATGCCCTAATCCCTAATCCCTAATCCTTATGCACTAATGCCCTAATTCCTAATCCCTAATTAGGGTTAAAATTACCCACATTAACCTACTTTATATCATATATGATGTGATTTGGAGTGAAAGTAACCCTAATAAAATTTCATATATAGTTAACCAAAGAGTTGATTGATTTCATTGAGGAGGCATTTAAGGCCAATTTGAACCCCTTCAAGAGCAGGATATGATTTGGGATAAAATTAAGTTTTTATCTATCATGAATTGATCCAATTAGTCAATTTGTGTAATTACAGCCATGTTTTAGAAAAAATTAAACCCTTAAACCAAATTTATGGCTTAATAAATTATATAATGTATGGAACATGTATGTCTTAACTCACCCTACTTTTATCAAAAATGTAAACATGAAGGCAATTGTCACAAATAGGTGAAAAACAAATCAAATCTTCTTCAATTACCTTAGCCATTTGACCCTATATCCTAATAATTAAACCCTAAGCCTTATAACATTTAGCTTAAACCCTGAACCATAAGCCCTAAACCCCAAACCCTTTAAATTGTAGTCCTTAAAAACTAAAGCAATCAATTTACCCCCAATTACCATCTTTTATAGCAATAATTAGGTTCACAGGGATCAACTTGGTCAAAATCACATTACTCATTACCACAATTTACATTATTGTCTCAATTTGTGGTGATGTGGGGGCTAATTAAGCCCAATATCACGTTATTTACTCATAGATCTAGGTTCAAGGAGCTCAAATTTGCCCCAATTATCTTCATGATTTTACGTTATATACCCTACAACCTATACCCTAAGCCCTAATCCCTAAATTTCCTAATTCATAATCTCTAAACCATAAATATAAACTCTTTAAACCTGAAACCAATCATTTTATTCTAAATTAACATCATTTGGACTAAGAATTAAGTTCATAGGGCTCAATTTGGCCTAAATCACATAAATGATTGCCCCATTTGACTAATTCACTCAATCTACATGATGAAATGGGGTATAATGACAACCCAAAAACACATTCTATAGTCACAAATAGGTCCAAGTGATTCAAATTATCATTAATTAATTATGCAATTGACCATGTGTACCCTACACCCTAAACCGTGTAGGTCTTAAACCCCATGCCCTAAACCATAAATCATATGTACCCTATATTTTAAACCCTAAACCAATTGGTTTAGAAATAATTAACATTATTTAGAGTAATAATTAGGAATATAAATTACTTATTTTGCCCTGAATTTCATTAGTCTCAATCTTTGATGATGTCAGGGATAATTGAGCTAAAGACACATTGGACCCTATGTGCACAATAAACCATATATAAATTAAACCTAAATCCTAAACCCTAAACCCTAAACACTATACCCTAAATTTTAAACCATAAAATTTCCCTAATTACTAATCAATTTATCCGTAATTAACATCTTTTGTAGTAATAATTAGGTTTACATGGCATAGAGTGATTAGACCTTATATACAGCCTTAAACCTAAACCCTCTACCATAATCCCTAATCCCTAAACCCTAAACCTAAAACATAAATTGTAAGCCCTATGCCTAATGTCCTAATCCCTAAACCCTATGCCCTAATGCACTAATTCCTAATCCATAATCTATATTAAGTATAAAGTGATTGCCTTATTCGTAATATAGACAAAACTCACTTCTGAATGTTTGTGTCTAACCAAAATTGAGTATTAAGAATAATACGATCATGTTATTTCATAACATGATTGTGTTATATAACATGATCATGTTATTCTTAATATAGATAAAGCTCATTTTCAGCATCTATTTTTAACCCAAATAGAGAATTATATCCCCATAAACATTCTCTATGTACTTCTACATGACCTAAAGGACCTATGTACTATTGACCCCACCTTTTAAAAGTTATCAATTGTCCTTGATGGGTGATGGATCACGTTTGAGGAAGAGGAATATGTTGAAGAACAAATTTATGGATGATTTATAAGAGTTGAGGGAGAAACACAAGGTACAAATGCAAAAAATTCATAGTAGATAAGTTACAAACCCTAATCTTGATGAACCAAATGCCATAGATAATGAGTCAATTGATAATAATGAATTAAATAGTGATGAAATTGACCATAATGAACTGAATAATGATGAAATTTACCATAATGAAATGAATAATAATGAAATTAACAATAATAAAATTGACAATAATGAATTAGATAATGTTGTATGTTTACATTCAAATTTCAAAAAAAAATATTTTTTTAATGATGAGTCTATGTATGATGCTTCAACCCCCATGAATGAATAAAATTTGATGGAAATAAATAATGATGAAATTAACAATCACAAAAATTTCATGAAAACATATACTGAAGAAATAAAAAATGATTAAAATGTCATCCCACCTCTAAACAATAAAATTAATAATGATTTTGAAAAACCCTTTCAATAAATTCCACCATTAAAAACACCTCCAAAAATTATGCATAGAAAATACAATTAGTTAATTAAATTTGACAAAAATATTTTAGAACCAATGCATAATAAAATGTTTGATCCCCATTCGAGAAGACTAGATCAAAAAATTGGGATAGTTACTTTCATAATTTGGATTATGATAGTCAAAGATGTCAATTGTTTGTCTCGTTGATAAATTTGATTAAGCTGAGACTTATAATGTGCACCTTAGGATTAACAACATCTAACATGGATGATAAAAATAATGAAAATATTGAAAATATACATGATGCATATTGTATCATAGGCCCAAAATCATGCACCCAAGATTGTAATTCTACCTAGCGTATACCTACAACTTGTGTAGTAAGTGGTTAAACAGGGAAAAAATGAATGCTTTCAAAAATAAGTCGAACACTTAATATAAATAGGGAAAATTAATGAAATAAATTGAAAGTCATGAAAGACTTAATGAACTTAATATTAATGAGATTTAAGCATTCTTTGGTAGAATTTCATGAAAGGACAAGGCTATAGTTAATGCTCTCAAAGAGTTACTTTCTCAATTTTGGAAAGATAATACAAAAATTTCACCCAATGCAAGAGATGTAGTGAAAAAAAGAGTTGGTTCTAGTAATCGTGAATTGTATCTGAGACATTTCTTGGATATGACTTAAACATAATTACACTCTAATTTTTTTATATAAACATCTAAAAATTTTTAATTATCAAATATATTTTGAAATGGCCAAACCTTTTCACGTAAAAATAAATCACACACTCACCAATTGTTGTTGTAGGCAACATATTGAATTTTCAATGCACTATGATTTTTTTTTGCCATATTCATTTTAATTTGCACACTAATATAATTTTTCTATAACATGGCATTGAATTTACACATAAAATCAACCAAGGAATTTATTCCAACTATTTTTTACAAAAGACCATATGGATAAATATTTTATAAAAAATCATGTTTAGATGGAGATTATAGCATTTGTTCTAGATTGCCAAAATTAAAAAATTGTATCCTTGAAAAGATTACAAGTGCAATTGGAAAGTGATTTGTTGGTTTAAGAAAATATGAACAAGTTACTTATCAATAAACATATGGCAAAGAATCTAAAAGGTGTGAGCTTGTTACAAAAAAGATATCTATTTCTAAATTTTGGGTCAATTTTAAGGAGAAAATTCTTTTAATAAAAAAAAAGTTTAATGAGAAATTTTTTTATGAGTATCCAAGGCACACACATAGGCCTAGATGTTTGGATGAACATTTCAAGATAATCAAGGATACATTCTCACTTGGTTCAATTGTTCATTAGTTGTCTTTTATAAAAATTACACATTAAAACACCAAATGGGAGTTCAATTGTAGTACTATAATTCATCACAAGTTGTCATATTCATGCATATAACATTTATGCATGCACCTAATAGTAGAGAACAACAATGGAAAATATTATAGGAGTACCATTTCTATATCAACGATGACTAATCACATTGTTTAGAGTATGTGAAAGGTTATTTTTAGAAGTTTTATGAACAATTGAGTTAGGGGAACATTACTTTCTATCAACATTACATTTGGTTAGACAATTGCACATCATAATTCAAAAATGGTCAAATATTTTAATGGTTGAGCAGGATGCACATTGCCAATAGTGCAAAACACATTTCGAGTTTCATCAAGGCTAGACATAGAAAAGGGGAGCATGACGATGCTAGAGCATGTGTAAAAAGAGTTGTTTTAAGGGAGGAGTTGAAATTTGAAGAGGGTGATGATTTTATAAATTCAAAAACCATGGTTGAATGGTGTAATGAGAACATGTGTCATGATACTCAACCAAATTCTACTATTCATAAACATTTTTGTTTAATAGATGAAAAACACTTAGAAAAACATGTGGATTATATGACTCTAATAGGTTCAAATGAGCTCCACTCATTTCATAGCTCAAATTTAATATCTTGGATTAATCATATGAGACACCTGGCATGTTTCTATTTTGCATGGGTGGACTCTATTTGGAATGAGTGTGAATCACAAGAGTGGGTGGATGATTGGAGTTACAAACATCCAATTTCAATCAACACATATCAAATTCCAACAATATTACAACATATAGATATGATAGATGATTGAATCAATAGATTCTCAAGCAGAGGTCCTAGACGTAAAAATGGCAGTTAGAGCTCAATAAGTTGCCTATTCAAAGCCAAAAAGATGGATATTTAGACCCATCACTACAACTTGTCCAATGGATTTCTATTGAAGGTTACACTTAAGTGATTTGAGTTCATATTAGAGGGATTAAAGAGGTAGGGAAGGGATTTGATAGTTTTAATAAATGACTTATAGGTTATTTTTTATACATTTTATTTTTCTTGTAGTGGGAAGGGCATTCTTGAGGTTAGAATGGGTGGTGGGTTTGTTGATTAGGCCTAATGGAAGGCCAAGAACATCATCCTCGATGTTATATACCAACCCAGACACGTTGGTAGTGCCATTTTTGGTCAAAAAGTATCAAAACTAGAGTTCTATAATGACAACTTAATCTTTGATAACATTTATTGTCAGTGTTTCTACACCCTTGAATGGAAGTGAAAATGTACTTTTGAATGGATTTAAACATCATGGCAGTGTCATCATGTGTAATTTTGCTATACATATGTGATCAAAGTGATATATTCTTCAATGTAATTCCTAAAGATAGAAATGATAGTTAGAGCTAAATAAGTTGCCTATTTAATGCCAAAAAGTTGCATTTTTGGACTCATCACTGCAACTTATCCAACAAATTTCTCTCAAAAGTTCCACCAAAGTGCTTTGAGGTATGATTATAAGGATTAAAGAGGTAGGGTAAGGATCTAATGGTTCATGTAAATGAATTATAAGTTTTATTTCATGCATTATTAAAACTGAGCTATAAACCACATTTTCTTTATATTGGGAAGGGCATTATTGAGGCTAAAATGGGTGGCAGGTATGTTGATTAGGCCTGATGGATGTCCAACAACTTATTCCTAGATGTGTGTCCCCTCTCAACATCTTGGTAGTGACATTTTTTGTTAAAGATGACGTATTTGCATATTGACACGTTACTTGGAACTAATATTTTTTACTTGCACTTATTGTTAATCTTTGTATGTTTGAATGATTTTTTTTTTTAATGATGCAAATATAATTTGGGTAGTAGATTAAATTTGGTAGTTTAAAGTATGTATAAAAGTTTTGAATTGTAACAAATAAATCAAACTCTTTTCATAGGACTATACTAAATTGTAGCTTGATGATTTTTATTCCTAAAAAAACCTTTACTTGAGGGTGAAACTACCCCTTTGTATGCCTACAACAACTCAATCTTCCACACAATTTTACATATTATTTCTCCATATATCCCTCATTTTGGAACCTCCTACCTACTCTACTGACTCATACTAATTACCCCTAATCTCCTAAACCACACACCCCCATGTAACTCTTTTTCTCCTTTTCTCCCTTTTCTCACCCACTTTTACATGATAGTGTATTTTAAGTGTTCAAGGTAATTTGAAGGCTAGAATAGGTTTGTGATATTGTCAAAGATCAATTGCAAAAGACTAGTTTTATTAGGCCTAACACCCTTAAGGGACAAGCCTTGAAAGTAATAAAACTTTTAATGGACATTGACTTGGATCTATATACCTCAATGGGGAGTTGAATTTCATCAGGAGTGAGGTGTTGAAAGGCTAAAAACTAGTCTCAAGAACTACATTAGGCCTATTAGGATAAATATCCCTCGAAAGGAAAAAGTTCAATAAAATATAAAGGAGTGTGGATTACTTTGAAATTATATTGAGTGGGTTGAATATAGGTTGGATAGGTGTATAAAAGAGCTAGAGGAAGTGCTCTTGAAAGTATCAAAGAAGAGGATTGAATCTAGGTATAGCCAAGCCTAGGGAGTGTCTAGTGAGAGAGTGTGAAGAGTGAATGATAAAAGGGGTAGATTGGAGGATATTAAAGGTGATGTAGGAGCATCATCAAATACATGTAGAATCTATGTTGATAATAGTCTTTGGTAATTATTAAGACATGTAAACTAGGTCAATTTAGTAATTTTAATTTGAAATAGTAAGATAAAATCTTGGCAAGATTAATAAATTAATAAGCTTAGTTTAGACTCTAACAAAGTGAAATACTCACTCCTAATGTGGATGAACCATACAATACCAACCAAAGATCTTAAAAGAAAAAAAATCATTTTGAAAAGGTTAGAGCATATGTTGTAGGTTTATCTTAGTGGAGAAGGATTGTGTAAATGTTTTCTTGTTACGCGTAATAAATATTTTTTATTATTATTTGATGTTTTCCACTATATTATCCTTTTATAATATGATTTTAATCCTTTCATATTGACTTCAATCTTAAATCCTAGTCATATTCATTGAAACCCTCAAGAATTCTATACTATTGCAATCATTTTTAGAGGCTTATTTACATCTAAAAATGATTGCATGAACTCAATTGGAGTATTTTAATAGTTTAATAGGTTTTCTAAGACTAGTGTACATGTTTTATATCATATAAAATACCAATGAGATTTATGAACTCTCAATAATTAGCTCTTGACTTTTAGAAATTCTAAGTAAATCTAAAGGGTTTCATGAGTAAAGCACCTATAATAATAAAAAAATTGAAATATATGGTATGAAAATTTGTGATAAGTTGTGTAATGTATCTTATAAATTATTCTAATTATCATTGGGTTGACAAGGGGTTTTAAATTGTAGGTATAGAGGACTGTTTTTTTGTACACCTGTAGCAGACCATTTTTGAGAAAGTTGTGCATAAGGTAAGTTGATTTTTTGGTTGATTTGAGTTATATAAACTTGGATAATGGTTGTAAAATGTTATAATTTATAGAATAATACTATAAATATAATTTTTAAGAGATAATAACATTATTTTGATAAATTGACCTAATAGAGCAACATCTAGGTCTAGAGACCTAAAAACTTAAAAAGATAGGATTTGAAAATGAAAGGTCAATCTCTTAGAGACATATAGTTGGTTTATTTATTTTATGTTTTAACACATAAATTAATCCTTTACTTTTACTAATACCTACCCAAAGTTTCTTGAATAAAAATTGTTCAAGGGAAGGAAAACATATCTGAGAGATTGGTGACTAGTTAAGAGCAGACTTAATGAGTAATTGACTAGTTTAAAAGAAAAATATTTGAGATTAGATTTTGAATTGAGTTGATAAAAATAGTGGATAAGTGAGGTTTGAATTCTTAATTATATTATAGCATATGAATTGGACTTTCATATCCTTCTTAAACATAGAGGAGAAAATATGCATTAGTTGGTGTTAGGGGATGATAAAGGGTTTTGGCCAAAGATAGATCATTGTCTCATGAGTGAATAATATATTTTAGGTAAATAAGGTTAAATTTTATTAGAATAAATATATTATATTCAATTTCAGGTAGAAATTCATATAGAAATTTATACAAGATAAAGTTGCAAAGAGAAAGAAGTAAGTAGAGCATGTACATGGTCACCAAAAGGAGTTGAGTGAAGAAGAGGTATTGATAGAGATTACTTGAGAGGTCAAGTAAAATATAAAGGAACAATAATCATATAAATCATACAAGTAGTAGGCCTAATTTCAATAAAATCTAGCCAAAAAGGCATTGGAGCCAAGTGAAGGTGAAAGATCAAGTTTGCAGGTATAGGTATCAGAGTGATAAATTTGTAGAGATTTATGAATGATTTTGTCTCTGCATTATAAAAGTATGAACATGATTGGGTATGTGACTTAAGTGAAATCAAATTGTGTTAATGATCAATTGAAAATTTGTAAATGGGTGATGAAAAAAAGTGAAATAGTCAAGAGTGTCATTAGGCTTTCCACTATGCACAATTAAAAAAAATTAATTTAAAAAATATGGGAGATTAGATATTTTTAACATTTAAAAGAATAATTTGTTAATCCTTTTTTATGTATAACATTAAATATGAGATCTGATAGATAATAGTTTGCAAGATCAAAATAACACTATATGATAACATTTAAATTAAAATTGAATATAAATTAGATAGATTAACATAATTTAGATGAAAAATCCAAAAAAATCATATAGGCACATGTACAATGTCAATAATACATATATTGTCATGATAGGCATACAAAACATTGCAACATCTACAAACATAGTATCCAATGCTAGGAGAATGTCATATACACATATACAATGCCAAAAATTCTTACGTTGCCATATAGGCATACAAAATAACACATCTCATGTAAGACATCCTAATCATAAAATAGCCTCCCTCTTTTTATATTTCTCAAAGAAGACTTTTTATAGGATGCCTTGCTGGTAGATGGAAATCTCTTTAATTCCTTAGATTCCTCCAAGGTCTAATTATGGGTCCTATGCTCATAGCTCGTTTGTAGTTGAACTTGTTCAAATAAAAGTATTATTATAAAATTAAGATAAATTACATTCAAACACTTATTAATAAATTAATTTTAAACTAGAATAAAAAACTCATTTAAACATGAACTTACTACGAGATCACAGTCTTGTTCAATCTATTTTTTATGCTCCAACGAGTCAGTGGTAGGCTCAGCTATTTGATTAGACATCTAAAATATGGAAGAAACATGAAAAATTATTTGTACTAATCATCTGAAGAGGATTATTAAATGTCATGAAACAACCCTACATACACAATACATTCACATAAGTTATATTTTCCCCAAGTATGTAATAAAATTATTAATATGAGTATATTTTTACAATTCAAAATTATAATTTAAGACATACCTCTTATATACCTCTATCCAATTATCAGATGACATTATATCAACAATGCCTACATTTATCTCAGATCACAATGGTGGAGGAGTGCCTACTTGATCCATCAATTGAATGTAAACAAGGTCTCACTTACTTTTCTATAAAGCATCAAAGATATATATTGTAATTTTTTCTCCTTTATTAAACCTAGAGTGTATTTAATAGCATTTTACTTGAATTTTGAGATCCTTTATATATAAATTTAACTTAAACTTACAAGGCAAATATACATAGACTAAATGTACATATGTCATAAGAATAACTCAAAATTTTACCTCTATATAAGTAAAAGGTGTCATCCTAATAGAGATAGATGCAGTAGTGGATGGGCCAACAATTGGATCTAAAAATGTAAATAATGGATTTGTTAAATCAAATGCTACAAATATTGACTATGATGATGAAGGCACTTTCTCCTCTTGGGACATAAAAAGTGACATATGTATTATTCAATTTCTATGTAAATTAATTATTAGCTAAATTAAAGTTGTAATTATAACTTAAATTTAACATGACATTTATATAAAATATACCTACATATGTGTAGTGGATGATGTTTGCACACCAAATGTGCATGCTAAAAACTCATTAATTATAAGTATATTATCTAAACCCTCTAAACCACTAGTGGTGTCATCATTATAAGGTCTAATGCATATAGATGCCTAAGATATACAAAGGTGGGACTAGGTATGCACAATAGGTGGTATATCTCTAGCATTAGTCTATGAGAACCCACTCTTATGGTGAATGAGTGTATCAGTGAGTGAACTAAGTGCAAGTAGAGTGTCAATCTCAATGACCTATTTAATTATAGAGGGGATCTTAGGCTCAAGTATATTTTAGATATGGATCATGATGTACACATGGTCAATCCTCTACAGAGCCTTTCCCTTGGCCCTAAAACTCAATAAAATTTAAAAAATTTAGAATCTCATTGAGAAAAAACTCATAATAGAGTTTCCCCAAAAATACAATATGACCACATGTTTGTTACATTATTGATAATCAAAGACCATCCACCATTAGTGCCAAAAATTAGATGTGATTAAATTGTATTGGTAAGATGGATTGGAAAACATTTAGTAGTTATTAGAAATGGTGAATTGGTGGATAGATCAATGAATAAGATGAAAATTGAGGCTTTTTATATGTCTTTGTGCTTGACCTCACATGCTGATAATTTATCAACATAATAACCCCTAAAACTATCCTAATATAAATCCCATCTATCAATTTGACTCATTATAGAGTCAATTTGACCTAATAATGTCTCTATGGAATTGGCTAGATAGGTGCAGTGGGTGTTTTTTAAAGTGGTGTCCCTCATTCTCCCAATTAATTCTTCAATTTTAATTTTATTTTCCACATTGTGGTCAACTAGACTCTCCTAACTCCATGGGGATTTTGTGGAAATTGATGAGGGTTAAGAGGAAGGTTATGCTGAGAAACAAGAGGGTTATGTGGAGGGTTAAGAGGATGGTTAGCTTAAGGAAAAAGAGGGATAGGTGGAGGTTTATGAGGGTTAGGTAGAGTAACATGAGGGTTAGTAGAACAGGTTCTTCAAAATAAATAAATTACCAATTAAACAATGAAAATAATTAAAAAAATACTAAAATATATGGTTAACAAGTGTAGATTTTTAGCACTTACCTCTTATACATGGTAGAATCATAAATTAGTAGCTTCCTGGGATGAATTATGAAAATATTTCACCTCCCTAAGGTAAAAGGTGATTTTAGAGTGGAGGAGAGTGAGGGAAAAGAAAGAACGTGAATGCAAAATGAGGAAGTTTTGCGTTTGGGTTCATTTTTTATATTTTTTGGTGACACATGGAATGTAATCACATTATCAATGTGATCACATTATTTTTTTAAATAATGCAATCATGTTATTAATCTAAATGTATTATATATTTTAAATAACATGATCACATTATTTAATAATACAACCATGTTATGGCTTGGTAATTACTGAACCATAATTTAAATAATGTGATCATGTTATTTCAATAATGTGATTGTATTATTGAATAACATGATTGTGTTATGGAAAATGTCCACATAATTGTCCCCCAACTCCGTGTACATACCCATTTACACTCTTTCCCTTTATAAAACTCCACTCTATCAAAATAGAAATTACATCCCTTCTAGCATAACTAAATATTTAAAAAAACTCCTAAATTAATTATGCTAGAAGCATTTTCATAATGTGAAGATGAAGACTTTTTCATGTAAACACACTTTTTAAACCTAAAATTCATGTCCACCTGCTTGTTTTTATTCATAATCACTATCCATTGGCTACACCACTTTATCTTTACATTCAAACTTTACTCATTATCTATCAAGAATTATTCAACAAAGGAATGTTGCAGGTGTGAAATGAATAAAAATATGGTAGCAAAGACTCCATGCAAAAGGTGTGTTCATGTGACTATATTTACATTTTAATCTATAAAATACAATCAATTTTGAGTCCTAAAGTGAAATTTAGGACACATCAAAAATTATAAAAAATATTTATAATAAATATATATTCTCTTTTGTGTTTCCTCCTACTATCAACTCTACTAGCATATTAAGGAAAATGTTGAATAGATAAATAATATTATACATAAATATTTATACTCTTAGTTACTGTAAAGGTACAAGTTATGTTGAAAGGAATGGTATAATTTTCATTTTTGGTAAACTAGAGTTTTGTAAAGTGAAATAGTGTAAATTAGTAGTTGTACCTCACTTAAAACTTATGGACACTTACCTAGTATCATCTTTTGTGAAGGAAATTTCAAGAAAAATTAATCTCATATTTCTAATGGAGGTAATAGTGGAAAATGATGTTGTGTATTCCTTCACATAGTAATGCACTATTTTGGAAGGAGATGTTTTGTTTCGTGATGAGTATGATCAATGGCAAAGAGTTTGGAATGGTCAAGGCCATACAAAGGACCAAAGAAATTAAATATTTCAAGGTACACTAAGAGATCATGGTAACTAACAATGATAAGGTATTTTAGGGGATGGACTAGAAGAAGTCTACATAGATAGACTACAAACCTATGTAACATGTCACTATTATAATATACAATATATTAATATATTATATATTTTATATAATAAAATACAAAATAAAATATTAAATATTAAATATCTATGTATAATATTTAATATAATAATTAATAAATTAATGATATTGTGTGTGTGTGTGTGTGTGTGTGTGTGTGTGTGTGTGTGTGTGTGTGTGTGTGTGTGTGTGTGTGTGTGTGTATTATTAATCATATATTTTATTTTATTATTTAAAATATATTAAATATAATACATAATATTATATTAGATAAAACTATATTATAATATATAATTAGATATTTATTATTAATTATATAGTAATTGTATAAATTATTATTTATATTATACATATTATATATTTTTATATATAATATAATAGGATTATAATATATATTATACTATTATATTATATATAGTATTGATATTTTTATATTAATAATGTGTGTGTGTCTTATCTGTAATATTAATAATATATTATTGTTTGTGACTCTTCTAATTATTTAAAACCTTATCAGATGACTCTAAAATAAATTAGATGAAAAAATGAAAAAATGAAAAAAATCTTCTTCAATGAAATATTCCTCCTATATAATATAATTGACCTAGATATTTCCAATATTTTCCCATTCTCATTCTCAGTAACAGTTACAAAAACCATTGTATTCATAATAGTAGTGTTCACTTTTTTTTATTTGGTGAAAAGAGGAAAGATAAAAACTATTGACAAGACTATAAGCATTGCCTATTTTGGGTAGTCCATTAGACCTAGGTTTGAAGTCCCACAAGTCTCTGCATACTCCTTCCAAGCACTATGATGGTTTCATATATCTCAAATTTGGCACTACTACCACTACAAAGTTTCCTTTAAATACACATGATATTTATATCCTTGAGATTTTTGAAGAATAATGTCCTTAGACAAAGTGGCGATTGGCCTATTAATTTTTTTGGTGGCACAATAAGACACTAAGAGTAAATCAAATTATCAACTTTATGTTAAGTTTTTTGATAAACTTATTTGTCAATGTTGAGTCATTGATAAGAAATTAATTATTGAACTTTTGTTGATTATAGTACTCTTACACATACTAATAATAATGGCATCTTAATCTAATCGATCTATGCAAGATTGCATATGTAAATAAATATGGATATATATATTTCCAATATTTTTCCATTCTCATTCTCAATAACACTAACAACAACTATTTTATTAATACTAGTAGTGCTACTTTTTGTTTATTTGGTGAATGGTAAAAAGATAAAATTGTTATAAAAAATAAAAGTGTTGCTAATGTTGAGTAGTTTGTTGGCCCTGGGTTTAAATACCCACCAGTATTTGTATACTTTCTCTTAACACTTTATCATTTTGATGTATCTAAAATTAGGCACTATGTTGACTATTATATCTTCCTCTATAGACATTACTATTGTCATTGTTAATATATCCATTTCCAATTTTTTTAATAGATCGTAGAATGGTGGAGCTACAAAATATTTTATTAATTTACTTTTATATATAATATTAAATATTATATACAAATATATAGTATTTTTTATAAGTTAACTAAGAGTACTTCCTAGAGTAAATAAATAGATGAAGAGATGACCAAGGAGACATCCCCAATAGGCTAAAAAAATAGAAGATAATTTAGACCCATCAATAATATTATCAAGATGTTAACCTATGACTGGGATTGGAGGTGCAACAAGAGTCAAGAAAGACCCAAATAAAAAACATGTCTTATTAGAGGATCATACACAAACTTATCCAAAATCAGGGTATTCAAAAATTGTATCTCCTTGATTTTATTTATTAGAAAGAGTGTTTATGTATAGAAATCCAAAAAGAACCTACTCGCCTAATGTTGATAGAGAAAAATTCATTGCCCAATTGTATTTCATATAAAATTTATAAAAAAAGCACAAAATGAGAATATAGATTACTAATTATTCAAGCTCAATTACCTTTTTAGTAATATTTGTAATCAAAACACAACCTACAATTGTCCCAGATGTATCCCTAGCATGTTGATCTTGTTGTTTCTCTTCTTCAACATCATAACATGAAGTGGGAGAGATAAGACATTCCTTAGGTAACTACATACCAATCCAAGCCATAATAAATTTGATACTTTTCTTAAGTTACAACATGCCATCTATGAAGAGATTACTATGGTCTATCATTTCAAGACCAACTGAATGAATGAGGGTTTCAAAATCCAAGTGTTCTTGATGAATGGTAAAAGAACCCATGACATTAGATAGGAGATTGGCACTGTGCCACAAATATATAATATTTATTAGACTATTTTATAATTTATTATATATTATATAAATATATAGTATATTATTGATAATTAAATATATTAAAATTTTAAATTAATATATTACTATATATAATATATATTTAATATTATATAATAATATATTATCCATATTATTCATATATAACATTCGTCTCCACCCAAGATTTTTCTATGAACATAATCCACTTTCCAACATAAATTTCTGAAGTACCCTCTTAAGCATATGTGGTCATTATTCAATTGGTTCCTTATAAATAATTGATAGACATGTGACTAGTTCCTTGATCTCAGAATAATTTTGTTTGGATACACCATCAATATTGGGACATAAAGAGCACTCATCCTCCTGAGCATACATATGAGTAATCCCAAAGTTTAAGTCACATTAGAAGTAATGTAATTTTATATTCTGGTAGAATGGGGTTTTGTAAAGTGAAATATTGTAAATCCATAGTTGTAACTCACTCAAAACCCATGATTATTGATCCCATCTCACCTATTGTGCATGAAGTTTTAAGTAACAATAATCTTATATTTATGGCGGATGTGATGTTGGAAAATGAGTTTATGTGTTCCTTCATACAACATAGACATGCATTGTGTGGGGGATGGGGTGTTTCATTTCATGATGAGCTTGAGAAATGGTAAAGTGGTGAGGAATCAAAAAACCAAACAAAACATGTAATAAATGAAAGATTTCAAAGTGAGCTAGGTGATGATGGTGAGAATCAATGATAGGATAGTTCAAGTGATGTGTGTGTGTGTGTGTGTGTGTGTGTGTGTGTGTGTGTGTGTGTGTGTGTGTGTGCGCACGCGCGTGTGCGTGCGCGTGTGCGTGCGGGTGTGTGTGTGCGTGTGTGTGTGTGTGTGTGTGTGTGTGTGTGTGTGTGTGTGTGTGTGTGTGTGTGTGTGTGTGTGTGTGTGTGTGTGTGTGTGTGTGTGTGTGTGTGTGTGTGTGTGATATTCTATATATTAAAATTAATAAAGATTATCAATATAGAATGTGAAATATGAAATTAAATAAATTTTGAATATATATTATTATATATTATGGTAATAATTCATAAAAATATCTTATAATTAAAAATATATAACATATATATATATATAGGTTTAATATTGTTTTATATATAATAAATTATAAAATATTATTTTAAAGAGTAAGCATATATTTTCAATATTAATATAATATATCATATATTATAATATATCATAATAATAATATAAGGATATATTAATAAAATATATTAATATATTTTAATAGTGATAATAAGATCATTTACTTAGTGATAAACATTATAAAATTACATCGCTACTTGCATGGAGTTGCATCCAAAGGCATGTGAACCAACGTGGTATAAATTTCCCTTACGTGTTATGTCATATTTTTTAGTGTGTACTTCCCCAAAAGTGTCTTTGATTTCTATTTTTAGTATGAGTATCAAATAAAATTATATAGCCACTCTCAGTTCAAGGCAGTGGAGGTAGTGGTAATGAGTGGAGTGCAAGTGGGGTATCAAAAAGTGTATTTTGCAATTGACTATTAATAGAACTATTTCCAAATATTAAAACACTAACATTTAAAAAACAATGAATAATGTTACCTTAAGAACTAAGCAAACCACAAATGAGAGACAATAGATTTGACAAGTGGGGAAGCCATCAAATGTAGAAAACCCCTAAAATATTTATGGAAGCCTTGTGATAATTAATCTCTAAGTACATAGAGAGTAAAAGCTAGGAGAGAAGTAGAAGAATGGCCTTAAACCAAGCGAGCATCATAAGAATGTAATACCAAGTCAAAAAGAGACTAGATTTTGTTGTGTTTTTTAAAATAGGAGAGTAGAGATCTTTAAATAGAGAAAGAAGAGAAAAATTATTTACATGAGAAATATTTGTGTATACCAAGTGAGAAAGATGTGTGTGTTATTTGGGAGGAGGAGTTATTTTTGTAAGTAAATCCAAAATCCAACAAGTGGAAAAAATAGGTGACATACACCTCATAAATTTTGGATAAGTGCATATATAATAAATACACACATAAAAAAGACTTAGGAGAAACCTAAACTAACCTAAAGGACCAAATAAGATTAATTCTCCAACAAATATATGCATAAAGATATGGGCATTTCCAAAATAAATCTAAAATCATATAAAATACTAGAGGAATTTGCACAATCTCTATTAAAGGTTTTGAAAAGTGGGTGTTGTTACAATATCTAATGCAATGTCAAATTCTCAAGTCTTTATGTCTAGTCTATGCAGTTATAAAATTATTGGATCTACATATAAAACTAGAGGCTTTGGATTCATAAGTTCTCATGATTTCTCATTACTTAGTATTTATTTTATGATAATAATTTTTTGTGTTAATTTTAAATGAGACTTTTGGTGCAAGAAATTTTTAAAGTATCTCCTCTTGACTGAAAGATTTATGGGGTTATTTTAAAGCTTTTAGATATCACATCATTACCATTATAGGAAGAAAAATAATTTAATAGAACACCCAAATATGATGAGTCTAAAATTGGTTAAAAATTAAGTATGAAGAACATCCAAATATTATTTTAGGAAGCTAAGTTTAAGAGAAATATTGATCTCATAAATCTTTTGATTGTTATTACTAATGAATCCATTATTTTGATTGAAGACATCCACTATTACACATGAACTGGGTGGTGATAATGAGGGGAAATGATAAGGAATTTTAAGTGATGGACTCGACGAAGCCAAGGGAGATACATATAAATATTTTAGCGACATGTCACATATATGAATACAAATAATAACTTTTGCTAGACTATTTTAGTTACTCGATGCAAAATTGAAACAAGTTCAATATCAATTAAAATAGGTGTTAGATATCCAAAATTACCTTTTAAAACATATAAAATGAAACATGTATCAATTTAGATGGGTATAAATCTAATTAAATGAAAATTGATGACTACTTTAACTATATTTCCAAGATTTTTCCATTCCCATTATCAATAACACTAAAAACAAAAAAAATATTTGTAACACTAATTCTAGTTTCTCTTTATTTTTGAATTGATGAAAGGAAAAATTGATGCAATGACCAAAAACACTACCAACTTTGGTATTTTTGTAGGACTTGGATTTGAATCCCCACCAACATCTACATACTCTCTCTGAGTGTTTTTGTGGTATAATTTATCTCAATTAGGCATCACGTACTTATTATAGCATCCTTTATTGAACCTTAATTTCCATACTAAAGAGTTTAAGTGATGCCATAAAACACAAATTTAATTACTATTAACACTCCAAATTGCACCCTAGGAGGAGGTTGTTTAGGCCTACTTCCATGTTTGGGGTAACATGGGATTAACCCAAGGTTGTGGTTGGCCTATGGCTGGGATAAACCTCTAGATTATGGGGATATATCCCATGGTCCATCCATTTATTTGAAATCACTAAGACCTACTAATTTTGGGGTGAAAAGTGATAGAGAAATGCATAAAAGGAAACCTAATCTAAAAATGGTGATGCACCAATATAGTTGGCCACTCTATTTGATCTCTAACCACACTAATGAACCAAACCTAAAATGGAGAACTCTCTCTAAGGATTATATGAAATAGTGATTCACATTAAGGTCATGGTGGATGGATATAACTTGGAGATGATGAATGATTCTTGAGACACTTTTGACTAGGTTACACTTCAATTATAGTCACCAACCTTTGAGACATCATATGACCTACATAGAACAATCTACTAATAACTAGGTGTAACAAAGACCTATAAAGGGATAAAATCTACCAATTATGCATATAAAAACAAGAATATACACACTATAGACTAACATGAAGAAGTTGTAAGAGTCTATTTATTACTCTAAGAGGTCTACAAGATATAAATATATGCATAATTTCCTCATACCTAAGTGAGGGATATGTACAATGGCATAAAGACCTCAATATATAGGAGAATGAGGAGGTTAAATAAGATATTATGGTATGTATAATAAATTTATAAGTCATTAATGACCCATAATAACTCCATCATTAGTTACAAGCAATCATGATAGTCCTCATACTCCCTCCATGCATTGGTGGTCTTCAATTGGCAACTTTGGGCATTGAAGTGGAATGATGGAGGATGGTGCAGACTTGATTGACCCCATAAATGCATTTACATTCCAAATATCATCAAATACAACATACTTGGAAGTTAAAAAATAGAAATGAGGTGTAAATAGGCCTTCATAAAGCATTTAACATCCCATTGTCCTTTGTGCATGTTGACTAGGCTTGGAAACTACCCTTTACTCCATGATGACTATAATGTGTGTCTATTGACCTTCATGAGGTAGTTACAAGGTTGTAAAGGCCCCACATCGACTCCTCCAATATCCCTCTACTCTAATAGATAGCTTATTTTGTTGACCCAAGTAGGCTTAATAGACCACTTAGGCCTAGTCACATAATGTTTGTTACTTGAATGGCCATGAAACTAGCATAAGGCCTTAAAAATAGGCAAGATATACATGCTTTAGGTCTGAATCAACATGTTACACCAAGACTTAGGCTTTCCAAGTACCTCACACCTGCAATTTTACCTTACTTAGGTGACTAGGCCACCTCTTTCTTGCATTTCAAGACTACCTATTTGGTGAAGACTTGCATAAGAATTTCTAGGAAGAGTTGTGAACATTTTATTATTTTTAAATCTATAAGACATCATGTACTACCTCCCCTATTCATCTGAAACTTTTAATCAACTCTATACATTGGAAATAACATAAAACCTTGTAAACAATAGAGTTTATAGAGGTGTTCATAGACTATCCATATAGACCAGTACCATAGTTAAGGTCTCCTATAAGTTTAATATGTGATCAAAGTGTTTATTAGACTAGTTCAATGAATCTCAATGTAGATATCTCATGATTTCTCCCATCAGGTTTGTGTTATGGTTTAAGGAGGGTTTTGGAGGTTCACCATCTTAATGATGGTTCATAGAGTATGAAACTCCAAATAAAAAATTCTTTCCATGAACATATATCCCACATACCCCTTAAAATATATTGAATATCCCAAGGTCCCATGTAGACTGTATGGTGAATACTGAGTGCAAGTTGGAAGACCTCCATTCCTGTACAATCTTTATAAGGATGGTTGGTGTCTTAGTGATGATTCATAAAGATATGTTCCTTAATCCACATGTTTATTACATGGAATATAAGGTCATAGTTGTTTTAAACTCCCCCTAAAATCACTAGATCTAAGTCACTTTACTATGAAAGATATGAGAGTTTGATTTATTAGCTCGAGGTGGTTTATTAGGATTATAGAATGTGAGAGGGGTCTTGAGACAAAATATGACATTTCCTTACATTCCTCTACTTGTAATATTATTTTTAGGACTTGTGCCATCATAGTATGTCTTATTCATTCCCTTATTCCTACTTGGGGGCGACTCATATGCCCCAAAAAGAGGGCTAGTGTATCGAGGCCTTAAGGTTATTTTAGGCCTTGCATGCCTTGACTAAGTCTGAGGATCCTGTAGGTAGGATGGTGACTTAAAATTCACCATTCCACCTTCCCATTATTACTTCCATATTATATAAATTTCACCCCAACTATGTTGATTATCAACTCAATATTTCTCTCTCATAAATTTTTCCTTGAATGCCACTACCTAGACTGAGTGTTTGAATAATCTAGTTAGAGACCTTGGGTAGGCTCTTCTTTCCTTCCATAATTTTTATGGGGTTATAAACTTATATTACATTCTTGAATATTTTGGTAACACCTCCTAAATATATTTTCCTTAAACTCTACTACCTACACACCTTCTTGAATGGGTCTAAGGTTTATGCATCATCAACGCTATGTAGCCCTAATACTTGGGTTTGGGCTCTTTTACATAAAATGAGACTCTCACCTATTATTAGAACCTTTTTATATCTCTTCCCACTTCCTTTTTAGGTTTTTTCAACCCTAAATAGTCACTAATCATACAAATTCCTTCAGCTTAGGTATAGGCTTGTAGGTACCAGTTTAGGCCTATTAGGCTTAATTAGGCCATCAGGCCCCTTTTGTCCATCTTAGTGGGACAAGATATTGACTATATATTTATGGCCCTAAAATATCAAGTCTTATATGTTTTCTCCCATACTTACACTTCACCTCTTTGGATATGGTTAAACACACATTAGCCTTCTTATATTATCTTGCCTGTAAGTGGTCTTAAATCTATGTGGAATGTGTGAGAGATGGGTTTTGATTTCATGAAAATTTTATCCTTATTAAAATTCATATAATTATTATTAATTTTTTAATATTTTTTCTCCTCATACACTTCAAGACACCTTAACATGTCTCTTTTTCTCAATCTACCCTATCTTTATAATCAACCTATAGGTGGTAATCCTAAGTGTGTCAACTTTGTGTGACCACTCGAGACGTGGAATTTGATGGTATATTTCATCTTTAGGTCCCATAAAAATGTTTTTTTTCTTCCATCACTCCATCTAATCTCCTTATACTCCTTACCCTCATCATTCTATCAATCTTCTTGAATCTTTCCACTATAGCCCTATGTTCATGGAAAACTTGATTGAGCTCTCATCTTGATGAGGTGGTTGAGATGGTGTTGATCCTATCTATGCTTGATCTCTTCATCTCCATACTTATTAATATGTATTTTTACTCCCATAAGTTTCTAAAAATATCCCAAACTTCAACCCAATAGTAGTTACCTTACTTATTTAGTCTACTCATATAGGCATGTATATGCCTAAATGAGCTTGTCTCTTTAGGGTTAAGATGATGGGTTGATCCTTATTGGACCTTGTTTGCTACATTTATAATGTTTATTTATATACCCTTATTATTCTCCTCTAGGTATCTTATCCTTATACTCCCCATTCCAATAGCCAACACTCCATTAGCTTTGGCTACCTCAATAGCTTGATGTGACTATGAGGGCTTGTCTTTGTATAATAAGCTAAGGATGAGGATAGTTTATTTTACTAATGAAATGATACTCATGGGGGAAATACCATATAAAATGAATAGAATATGTATATAATTCATGTTTTAACATATCTTGATGGCTCTTGATAAACACTACAAAGACACACTGTTCACTTGCAAAGTGATCACACAAGACAATAACCTTAGAACAGAACTTGAGAGAGTTGTTTGGTTTGATGGCTCAACTAAGTTTAGGAGGTAGATAAAATTAAATGGGATCTAATAAAAAATCACACAACCCAAAATCATTATCCATTTATATTATCATGCCTTAAAGAGTCTACAATAAGAAGCAACATTGTCTCTAGCCTGGTCATGTGATATTTCGAAGATTTTCTTACTTTCTAGGCCTACACGTGTGAACAAAGTGTGGGTAATACCACAAAAAGATCCTGAGGACCTTTAGAAAACAAAAATTTGCAAAATCATTTAAATAATTAGCTAAAACCAATGTAATTTTGACCCTTACATAGAAGGAGATAACTTGACAGCCCATATTATTAGCCATTTTCATAAATCATGGGCTATTGATCTAAAACATTATGCCCATGATGGAGAGGTCATGAGACCCCCTTCCTCTTCCCAAGATATTTTATCACCATCTTCTCTCTCTTGTATGGACCAAGCACAAACCTGAGAGATTCTCTGAGCTACCAAGGAGGACAACAGGAAGAGAGAAATGTTTTTTAGATTTTTTGACGTTAAAATTCCTAGATTTATTCACATAATGCCTACGAAAATTCCATTCTTCAAATTTTTTACTTATTCTGACATTGACCTATCCATACAACGCTGTACAATCTTGAAACTCTTAAAAATTTGTTTGTTTTCTTCATTTTTTCAAGATTCAAAATTTAAAATGCCAATTTTAGGAAAGAGGAGGGAAAATGGAATTCAAAAATCATTTTAAAATAGTTGGTATAGTTGGGGAAATTTTAAGGGACACACCTTCCTATGTGTGGGGCCCATTTTATGAATAAATGGTGGGTTTGGCTCCAAAATATACTCTTTATGATTGAAATGAGACCCTTTTGGGACCCTTATAATACAATGAGACATTAAATGTTTCCCCTTTACAAATTTTTATAAGGCAAATGACTCATATGAGGTGTTTGAGGGTCATTTGATGCCTTTGAAGGGATAGTTAAAGCATGAAATAGGCTTGGGTGAGCATACCATGGAAAATGACCTTGAATACAATTCAGGCCTCATGTTATGAATTAAAAAAGTTTTAGAGGTCCTCTCCATCTTTCTATCAAGGTCTCTTCTCAAGGAATGGATTAAAACAGGACAAAAACCATGAAAACTAGCAACCTTAATCTTGTCACATTACCTTAACTTATGCTAAAGATCCTTAATATTATCAAATAGGGAAAATAATAATTTCTAGGTTTCATGAGACATTGACACCCTTACAATCACTTTAAATACCATTATGATAGCTTAACACATCCTCTAAAGTCCAAAAGTAGTTATGACATGATGACTTCACAAGTAGGCTCTAACATATAACATGACACCTATAACAAGTGCTAAAAGGCTTTCAAGGAGCATTATGAGACTATGAAAATATCTATACCACCATGCATAAGCTTGGAGGGGTTTTTATTGTAGAGGTTGACATTTGGCCTATGAGTCCAAATTGTCAACATCTTTAGAGACTCACTGGGGTTGACTAGACTACTGATCAAGGGAACCCACTAACTCTCTCTGATAGTCATGATCCAATTGAGATGACAATATGATTTAGATAGCCATTTCCTTGGATTTTCAAATAGATTATCACCTACATCTCTATTATTGTAAGAACAAACACACACAAGGAAACACACCAAACTAAACAACACCTAATACCAAATAAACAAGGTAAGACACCAAATCAACTAAGGCTAACACACTACAATTATGTTGACACACTTATTGAAATAAGACAACAAACTAATATAAAAAATTGAGTTGGACCAAACTCCTCTCTCATCTAGGATCAAAAAGAAAGGTACTTTAATCACCATAGTACCATGAGGTCAGATTACTATATGATGACTGGAGTGAAATTAGGTACTACTCATTGAAGTAGAACTTCCACTCATAGTTGGATATGCTAACATATTCATAGGTTCTTATAAGATCAACTAGAATCTCTTGCTTCATCCTCAAGTGTAAAGGCTAGCTAAGTGAGTCAAGTACACAATCATATTCATCCCATATTTATCTACTTTGCATAAACAATGTCAATTATGCCTCACCCATAGGTTATTATTGATCAAGATGGAAAATTTGAGGTGGCTCTTGTAGCATGCTTGCAAGGTTGATTTCCAAGAGAGATGGGTCTTTATTCATGACATCTTGAGTACATTGGAATTTATTTTCATTCACCAAGTGTGAGGAGACATATACATATGAGATGAGGGGCTAATATCCTTATCTTAAGATCTGAAACAAGTCATCTTCACATAAAACAACTCCTTGGGATGACATGGTTGGAGGGATGTCTTCCCCTTTTTTTATGGTAATATCTTCCTAAATATAAATTTGGTCAAGGTATACTTCAATCAAAGAATAACTTGATCTTATGATGTCGAATAGATCCATTGATTGATCCTTACATAATTCAAATTTTCTTAGGCTCTCTTCATGTTGGACAATTGTGGATGTAGGAGAAGATATAACACTATTTGAGGCAGATTTAGGAACCATATCTCCTTAGTCATGATCATATAACTCTAAGAAATCTTCTACCACTTTTGATACACCATTTGAAACTCCTTCATCTGTCAACTTGGTTAGCTTGTCTCTCTTTCAAGTCTCCTTGTCTTGCAGTTTTTGTAAGTTGAACAAATTTTACACTTTCACACTCCTCAAGACTATCATGGGGGAGGTAATCTATCATATCATCAACAATATCTTCAATGTCATATTTTTCTTGATTATTTAAGGCTAAATTGTGTCTTTCCTCACCAAGAGGTGGACGTTCACTTAAACTTCCTTCATCATCTAACACCATATTTTTACCTTCTCCACTTGATTTTTCAATGGCAGGCTCCATCTCAATAAGTGAAATGGATGATCCTTGAAAGGACTCTAGAAGAGAGGTCATGTATCCTTTAGTCCCCTCATTTAGCTACTCAATTATGATAACCAAAATATCATATTTGTTTTAAATGTTGTCTTGAATGGACCTCCATGATAGGAATGTTTTGGGCTCTTGAGGAGGGAAGGATGGGATTTGGATGGTTTTAGATTTGCTTTTCACTTCAACATATTGATTTATGCTTGGGTCATCTTCCTTTGCCCATAACTACACTACTTGGCTCCAAGTTGAGTATTTGGATTTAGAAACATCTTCTATTGTATGTGTTGTAGCTTTGGGAATGAATGAAGGTATATTATCATGAGATGGCATTGCTTTTACTTCCACCACTGACTAAAACAAGTGTTTATTTGATAATTTGATCTCCTTTTTATGTGGGATTCAAAATCAAGCCTTATTTGATCACAAATATCTTTGAGTTGGTTAGGAATTGAAAGACTCTACAAGGTCTAATCTAAAGCATGAAACTCAATCCTCTCAACACACTCTTCTTATCTCCTTTGCAAAGTTTCTTAGATGGACTTCCAAGTAGGGAAGGATTGAGGAGATTGTGGGGAACTTGGAAAGTTTTAACACTCACTTATTTTGGACTCTTTAGGGAGTATGAGTAGCTTAATAAAGGACTGATATCAGATGGAGGATGGGACATAAGGATGATGACAATGAACTTATTGCCCCTCATGTACCATTAGCCTCTCCTTTATGATATAAATTAGACCACCTATGTCCACCAAATCACTATTGAGCCTTGAATAATCCTCTATCATAAAATATGCCCATTCCTTCTTAGCTTGTTTTCGTGAATATTTCATGCTCTTAATAAGATGCCTAGGAAATTCTTAGCCATACCCTTTCTATGTGTCAATTCCCACGATGTGTCTCTTATAACCCAATAAGGTTTGTTTAAGGTTTGAAGTGGATTAGTTTAAGACTGGTTTGGCTAACTAGTAGTATCATTATGTTGCTAGACTAATTAGGAGGATAAGTGGGCTACCAAGGAGGTGAATAGGGCTCATAAGGAGGCTGATAATCTTGGTAGTAAAGAGGCTCATTATAGGGTTGATAGGGGTTAATATAGGGTTGATAAGGGTCATAGGGATGCTGATAAGGAGGTGAATGATATAATTCTGCTCTATATGCATCCATTACTCATCATGAGACACATGAATAAAAATGTGAACTACTAATAACAACAATTCTTACCCCTAAGTGGAGCCCTTATGATGCCTTTTAACATTAAATTTGACTACAAATTTGGTCCTCCAATGCTTGTAAATGCTTGACATCACCAATTAAGGATGGAATTTTCTTCAAGATTCTTGAATCTAGTCTCACCGAGCATGCTATAACTATTAACACTCCAAACCACACCTTAAAAGGAGGTTGTTTAGGCCTACCTCTAACTTTGGGGTAACATGGGATTAGCCCAAGGTTTTGGGTGACCTATGGTTAGGCAAAACCTCTAAATTTTGGGGATAGCTCCCCTAGTGCATTCATTTAGCTCAAATCAATAGGACCTACTGATGTTGGGGTGAAAAGGGATACAGAAATGCATAAAAGGAAACCTAATCTAAAGATTGTGATGTACCAATATAGTTGTCAAATCTATTTGATCTCTAACAACACTAATGAACCAAACTTGAACTAAAACACTCTCTCCAAGGCTTTTATGTAATAGTGCTTCACATGAAGGTCATGGTGGATGGATACAACTTGGAGGTGATGGATGAGAGTTCTATCTTGAGACACTTCCAACCAAGTTACACTTCAAGTATAGTCACCAACCTTTGTGACATCATATGACCTCCATAAAACAACCTACTACCATCTATGTTTGATAAGGAACTACAAAGGGATAAATTATACCACATATGCATATCAAAAAAAATATATACACACTATATACTAACATGAAAAAGTTAAAAGAGTCCTTTTATGAGTCCAAGATGTCTACAAGATACAAATAGAGGCAAAGTTTCCTCATACCTAGGCGAGGGATGTGTAGAATGGCCTAAAGGACTCAATATATAGAAGAATGAGGATGTGAGATAAGAGAGTATGGTGTTTAGCAGAAATTAAGAGGTCATGAATGACACACATTCACTCCATCATCAGTTACAAGTAGTCATAAAAGTCCTCATACTCTTTTCATGTATTGGTGATCTTCAATGGGAAACTTTGGGCATTGAAGTGGAGTTATGGAGGTGGGTATAGACTTGGTTGACCCCATTAGGGAATGGATGTACCAAATATGGTAAAAAACCTCTTAATTGGTAATTATAAAATAGAAATAAGGTGTAAATAGGCCTCCATGAAGTATTTAGCAGTTCATCATCCTTTGTGCATGTTGACTACACTTGAAAACTTCCCTCTACTCCATGATGACTATGAGGTGTGTCTATTGGCCTTCATGAGGATGTTACAAGGTTGTAATGGCCCTATATTTACTCCTCCCACATCCTTATATGCCAATATGTAACTTATGTTATTGACCTAAGTAGGCATACTAGGCCACTAAGGCATAATCACATGATGTTTGTTGCTTGAATGGCCATGAAATCTGCATAAGGCTTTAAGATTAGGTAAGATGGACATGTTTCAAGTGTGAATCAACTATTATTACTATAATTAGGCTTTCCAAGCAGCTCACACCTATAACTTTACCTTACTTAGGTGACTAGGCCATTTCCTTCTTGCTTTTCAAGACTTCTTGTTTGGTGAATAATTAAAAAAGAATTTCCAGAAAAATTTGTGAACATTTTATGATTTATAAAGCTAGAGGACATCTCATACTAGCTCCCCCAACTATATAAAAAATTTCATCAACTATGTACCTTGAAAATACCATAAAACATTTTAAAAAATAGAGTTTCTATGGGTGTTTGTACACTATCCATATAAACCAATACCATAGATGAGGTATCCTATGAGTGTACTATATGATCCAAGTGTTTACCAAGCAATTTCAATGCATCTAGATGCATATATCTCATGATTTCTCCCATTGGGTCTGTGTTAGGGTTAAAGGAGGGTTTTGGAGGTCCACCATCTTAATGATGGTTTATAGAGTAAGAAAATCCAAACCAAAACTTGTTATGATGACCTTATAGCCCACAAAACCTTTCAAATGTCTTGAATTGCCTTGGGTCCCATGTAGATTGTATGGTGAGTAATGAGTGCAAGTTGGCAAACCTCTATTCTTTTGCAAGATTTTTGAGCATGGTTCCAATCTTAGTGATGATCCATAAAGATAGGATCTTTAATACAAATCTTGATTACATGTATTTTGAAGTCATAGGTGTTTCCAACTCCCCCTAAGAACATTTTCTCTAAGTCACTTGGATATGAAAGATATGAGCATTTGAATTAGTAGATCAAGGTGGTTGATTATGATTATGGAGCTCGAGAGGGGTATTAAGACCAAATTTGACATTTCTTTACTTTCCTATGGCTAGAACATTATTTTTAAGACCTATGGAATCATCATATGTCTTATTCATGCCCTTAGGCCTACTTGGCAAGGTCTCGAGGACTTCAAGTTATGTTAGGCCTTGGAAGCCTAAACTGAGTTTGAGGCTCCTATAGGAAGATTGGTGACTTAAAAGTCACCATGGCACCTTACCATTCTTACTTTCATATTCTATACTTGCACCCCAATTTTCTAGATAATTAACTTAGTCTTTCTCTCTCATTATGTCTACCTTGAATACCATTGCTCAGACTAAGTGTTTGATCAGTTGGGTTTGAGACCTTGGGTATGCTCTTCATTATTTACACCATGTTGATGGGGTTATAAACTTATATGAAATGATTGAATAGTTTGGTAACACATCTTAAACATGGTTTAATTCAATTTTACTATGTGCACACCTTGTTGAATGGACCTAGGGTTTATGCATCATCAGGCTTATGTAGTCCTAATGCTTGGGTTTGGGATCTTTTCCCTCAAATGATACTCCAACCTCCTCTTGGAACATTTTTACATATCTTCCCACTTCTTTCTCAGGTGGTTTCAACCCTAAATAGTCATTAGTCATGTATATTCCACCAAATCAGGTACAAGCTTGTAGGTACCAATTTAGTCCTATTAGGCTTAATCAGGTCATCAGGACCCTTTTGACCATCTTATAGGGCCAAGATAATGAATATAGATTGATGGACTTAAAATAACAAGTCATAGGTATTTTCTCTCATACTTACACTTCACCTCTTTGGATATGGTTCAACAAACATTGTGTTTCTTATATGATCTTGCCTCTAAGTGGTCTTGAATATATCTGGTTTGTGTGAGAGATGAGTTTTTATTTCATGAAAACTTTATCCTTATTAACATACACTTCAACACACCTTAGGATGGATCTTTTGCTTAATCTGCCTTATCTTTATATTCAACCTATAGGTGGTGATCCTAGGCCTCTTGACTATGTGTGACCATTTGAGAGGTAGAATTTGATGCCCTATTTCCTCCTTAGGTTCCATCAACATGTTGTTTTTATTACATCCCTCCTAACTTTATGAGACTCCTTACCATCATCATTCCCTCAATGTTCTTGAATCTTGCCAATGTAGCCTTGTGTGCATGGAAAACTTGACTAGGCTCTCATCGTAGTGTGGTTAAAATGGTGTTGATCATGTCTACCCCTACTCTCTTCATCTCCATACTTCTTCATATGTCCTTTTACTCCCTTAATTTTCTCAAAATATTACGCACTTTAACCCAATAGTAGTTACCTTCCTTGCTTAATCTACCTAAATAGGCCTGTAGATGCCTAAATGAGCTTGTCTCTCTAGGGTTGAAGGGTTGATCCTTATTGGAGCTTATGTACTCCATATGCCAATTATCTTTATAAACCATTATTATTCTCATTTATGTATCTCAACCTTCTACACCCCATCCCTATAGCCAACACTCCATTAGCTTGCTCTGCCTCAATAGGCTTGATGTGACTGTGAGGGCTTGAATTTGCATAATAGGTTGAGGATGAGGATGGTTTTTAGCATAATAAAATTATAGGGATGCAAGAAACACCATAAAACCTAACCTATTTTTATGGCTCTCCACATACACTACAAATACACCTTGTTCACTTGCAAAGAGATCACACAAGACTACCTTAGAACAAAACTTGAGAGATTTATTTGGTTTGATGGATCAAATAAGTTCGGGAGGAAGTGAAACCTAAGTGGGCTCCATGAAATCACCACATAAGCCAAAACCATTATCCATTTACATTATCATGCCTTTAAGACTCTACATTAAGAAGTAACATTATTTGTAGCCTACTCATTTGACATCTTAAATTTTTTATTAATTTATCAACCCACACATGTGAACCAGGGGTGGGGAATACCTTGAAAGGACCCTGAGGACCTCTAGAACACATATACAAACACAAATTTTCAAAATCATTTCAAGAATACACTAAAATAGATACAATTTTGACCCCTACATAGACGAAGGAGACAATTTGACTTTAAAAATTCTTAGCCATTACTCATAAATCATAAGATATGAATCTACAAATTGATGCCCATGATTGAAAGTTCATGATACCCCCTTTGTCTACCTAAGATATTAGCTCATCATCTTATCTCTCCTATACAGATCAAACACAAACCTGAAATATTTTCTAAGCTACCAAGGAGAATGATGGGAAGAGAGAAACTATTTATGGATTTTTCAAGCTTGAAATTCCTATATTTATTCACATGATGCCTGCACTAATTCCCTTCTACAAATTTCTAACATCTTATGACCTTGACCTATCTGTATAGGTCTGTACAAGCTTGAAACTCTTGAAAAACATTTTGTTTTCTATATTTTTTCCAAGATTCAAACTTTGAAATGCCATAGGTAAGAAGGAGGAGGGA